>CANXYC010952337.1:0-64119 GCA_948193065.1 Aleurites moluccanus
TATAATTTTATATAAGAAATAATTAAATAAATATAATAATTAACTAAATATAATAATGGGTCTCCATAGGGACGGGGATGGAGATCCCCACGGGGTGGGAAATATGCTCCCCATTCCCGTCCCATCCCTGCTAACGGGGAAAAAATATTTCCCATCCTTTTTTTATGGGGAGACAAATTGGAGAATCTCCACCCATTTAAGATAAATACTCACAAAAAACGAGAATTTTCTACCCCATTGCCATCCCTATCCTTGCACCCGTCCCTGCAATGTTGTAAAATATGAGAAAACATATATTTATGCCCTATTTAAATGTTAAAGTGTTCATAGAGACCTGCTAAACTATATTCATTTGTCCATTCTTATCTCAGTCAAAAGATATTAGTAAATATGCTTTTTTTTACTACACGTATATATATTTTAAGAGTAAATATGCGTTTTTTACTACACGTATATATATTTTAATTATGAATTATTATATTTAGATATAATTTATCTATAATAAAATTAAAAAATAAATATTCAAATTCAAATTCAAATGATAAAAAAATATCAAGTTGAGAATTAAATTTTACCGTATATATTTATTTAAATTATGCCTTTTTTATCTGTTCATATGTAATTAAATTTTTTTTTTTATAAATATTAATTTAAATCATATCCTTTTTTGTCCGAAATATTCTCCTTCCCTACTTTTATATATTATAGATGTTATCATATACACTTCATATCGTATGATAGTCAAAGGTAGAGCTGTGCATTGTTGGAATAAAGTAGGGGATGTGAAAAATTTCAAACCGAACTGAATTTTCGGAGATTTTATTTTTAATCTTTAATCTTGAATCGAATGGAGAAAATATTCATACTGAATTATTCCTAAAATTTGGTACGATACTATTCGAGGATTTGAGTATTCAGATATTCAATTTTAATTCAGACATATTTTGATTTGATTTAAATATTCGATTATTTCAATTCAGTTCGGTTAGAATATTCGGAGATTCGATTCGAGTATTCGAGAATTTGAATGTAATTTTTAATATTTATAAAAATATTATAAATTTATAATTATAATTATATAAATACATATATAAATAATAATATATATACCATATATTATAAATTTATAATTATATAAATATATATAAACTATTTAATCAATTTGGAAATTCAGAAATTTAAGATAATTCGAGTATAATTCGATTCATTATGGAAATCAAAACATCCCTAAATTCATCTCGTTATATTAATTTAATTTTAATTCGGTTAGATTATTTTTTCGGATCTTGGATCAAAGCAATGGTGTTTATAGAAATATTTATAATAGTATTTTTCGATATTACAGAAAATTTATTTTATATTAAGCATTAATATGTTATAGCTCTTAAAAATGTAATACTAAATGTTAAAAATATAATTGTTAATAAAAATAATAAGAAAATTTAGAAAATTATAGATTTCTATTCACATACATAAACAATGATGATTTAACATGAATATGTGGCATAACACAGCACCCAATTGAATCAGCTCGGATTAATAAGGATGCATGAAGATAAATTCTACTTCCTCCACTTGATGTAGCTGAATATAGGTTTCTCAGGCACAGCTACACTCTTGACAGCCCAACCAATTGGCCAAGAGAGGGCTGACATTCCAATACTTGCACCCCATTGACCCCAATTCAACCTCTCTGTATCTGCAAATTTCTTTAGAAACTCCACCATTAGTACCTGAAGGACAATGGTTAGGCCAATAATCCCCAAGAACAATTTGTTCTTCTGTATCCCCTTGAACACATTCTTCTTCTCCAGTTTTCTTGCATTAAATTCATTAAATACCTGGCAGAGAACAAAAGTATTGAAGATTAAGGTGTCATTTACCTTCTCTGTCACACCAAAAATGGCTTCTCCCTTGAATTGGAGTGTCAAGAGGATAGCAATCTGATAAAAAGCCTGAGCTAATAAGTTTCTCCACATGATATTGGTGATGAGTGGTTCTTTTCTGCCCGCAGGTGATTTATCCATGAGCTCTTTGGTGGGTTGCTCTGTAGCAAGGGCCAAAGCACCAAGTGTGTCCATTATCAAATTTACCCATAATAGCTGAACTGCTGTCAATGGTACTTCACCTGCTGAAACTGCGGCCACGAAATTGATAGCTAGTGCAGCAACATTTACTGTCAGCTGGAATTGGATAAATTTCTGAATGTTGTTGTAGACACATCTTCCCCATCTCAAAACTGTGGCCACAGATGCAAAATTATCATCCAAAATGACAATATCTGAGCTTTCTTTGGCAACTTCAGTTCCCTGAATCCCCATAGAAAGTCCAATATCTGCTTCTTTTAATGCTGGAGCATCATTAGTTCCATCACCAGTGACTGCCACTACATGGCCTTTTTGTTTCAAGCATTGTACCATCAATAGTTTGTCAAATGGTGAAGATCTTGCCATCACACATATTTTATCAACTATCTCTTGTCTTTGTTCAGGTGTGTAATTGCGAAATACTTCTCCTTCTACTACAGCTCCATTGAACATATCCTGACCAGGCCTGAGTATTCCACACTCGAGGGCTATAGCTTTCGCGGTGAAAACATTGTCACCTGTGATTATTTTAACGTTGACTCCTGCATGTTGGCAATCTTCCACAGCTTTCTTCACCCCTGGTCGACATGGGTCTTTGATACCCACAAATCCTAATAGGGTCAAGTTGTTTTCTTTGAGCTTCTTCTCTTCTTTTATATCTTCGTACAGTTCTTCTGATATTTGTTTATGTGCAAAAGCTATGCAGCGAAGGCTGCTAGCTGCCATATCTTGAATAATTTGCTTGAATATGTTCCTTTCGCTGTCATTCAAATTTTTCATTATTCCAGAAGCATCACAGTAACTTGAGCACATTGCTAATATCATCTCTGCAGCTCCTTTCCAGTGAACATGAAGTGATTTGTCTATCTTCTTCCTTATCAGGACTCCACTTCTCTTCTTTTGTGAATTGAAGGCTTCAACATGGAGAATAGTACAACTCTGTCTCACTTCCTCCATATCCATTGCCAATTCCAATTCCAGGATAGCCCAAGAAAGAATTGCTTTTTCTGTGGGACTACCTGAGAACTCGAACACCGATTCTGGATTCTCTCTATAGACACTACCAGTTGTATTGAAGACAACTCCTTGCTTTATCAATTCAAGAACATTCAGAGAAATTAAAGCAGAGTTGCTCTTTTCCATTGATTCTTGGCCTAGAAAAAACTTTGTTACCTTCATCAGGTTCATTGTAAGAGTACCTGTTTTGTCCGTACAAATTGTTGTAGCAGAGCCCATAGTCTCACAAGCAGAGAGTTTTCTAACCATTGCCTGATCAACCATCATTCTCTTCATTGAATAAGCGAGAGTGAGTGTGACAGCCAATGGCAAACCTTCAGGGATTGCAACAACAACAATAGTAACTGCTGCAGCTACAATTCCCACCACAGCATTCACAATATCATCAGCCTTTGTCTTGCTACCATTGAACTCCCTAATTCCATTTTCATCTTTTGTATTACCAGTGAAGTAGCGAACCAACAACACAAGTAGTACAAGGAATGCAACAGCTAGACCAACCTTGCCTATTGAAGAGGTGAGCTTATTAAGCCTAGCTTGTAAAGGTGTTTGTTCATTGGTGTCGCGGCTAATATGGCTCATCATTTCTCCCCATGTTGTGTTCATGCCAACTGATGTAACAAGCATCCGACCATAGCCATCAGCAACCTTAGTGCCAGAGAACAAAAATGGATTGTTCTTATGATTAATTTCAACATGGTCACTCTCCCCTGTCATACTGGATTCATCTATTTGCAAAGAATGCCCATCTATGAACAATCCATCAGCAGGAACTTGGTCTCCAATCTTTAGACAAACAACATCTCCAACAACAAGCTCAAAAATTGAAATCTGTTGTCTCCGACCATGTCTTACAACATCAATTTGGATATTGTCGCTGACTTTAGACAACTTGTCAAATTGCCTATTTTGCCTGTAATTGCTTACAGCAGACACAGCAATGACAAGGAAGATAGCAACAAATATGCTGCCTCCATCATACCAACCTTCCTTTAGACCATGTTCTTTGATTCCAAAGCCAAGAGAGAGAGTTGCACAGCCTAAAAGAATTGCAATTGTAAGATCCTTAAAAGCTTCTACAACAAAAAAGAAGAACCTCCTTGTTGGCGGTTTCTTATACGTGTTGAAACCAAATGCTTGATGTCGGTGAGAAATGTCCTGAGTGGTGTCATTGATGCCTGTCTCAATGTTTGTTTCAATAGCAGACGCAATACCAGAAATCCCACCAAAATTTCGAAACTGGTCAAGGTTTTTATATTTCACAAGCTCAGTGAGACTTGCTTGATGAATCTTGAAGCAAGTATCATCTGGATTAACATTAAGTAAAATAAAAGATGAAGAAGGGGAAATTTTTCTAATTTTGTTGGGTTTAGATTTTTTGGCCAAGGAATGTATAGTTCTTGAACAATAGATGGCAGCAAAAGCTAAATGCCATCTTTTATTAGGTTTGTTACGGGTGGCAGAGAAACCAGGTAAACAATCAATGCAAATGTTTGGATTGAGAAGTGCAGACATAATTAATATGAATAGCAAAAGGTAGGGGACGTAGAAAATATTATTTTTTGAGTAGGGAAGGATTTGTAACGAGACAATGAATTTTGGGATTAAAGTTAAGGTGAGTTGAGTTGAGGGAATGTTTTATAACAAGGAGACAATAAGAAACCAAAATGTAATTCAATTTGGGAATTGAAAAGGACTTAAATATGGACAAAGGTTGGTTTTCTTACACAAATCTCTGAAGTTAAGTTAGGATGTTATGAGATATGAGGTTACATTGAGTTCTTATATAATGGTCGATTTCGTGTATATTGTACCAGAAAGCTGATAAGACTGAAATTTCCGTCTTTTGCAGAGAGAGAATCATATTAAGTTCTTTTATTTGTTTGGGTATGAGTCCCTGCCAAGGCAAGTTATTATATACCCTAAGAATTTCTCCGAACATACTAATTTTTTTTCCGTATTCTTAACATTAATTTGGAGTGAAGTTGAATAATTCCCAGGTGGAAGTTCATTATAACAACAAAGAGGTCCAAGACAATTTCATGGTTTTTCTCTATATAAAATATCAAGTGTACACAATCAATTTTTTTTTTTAATTAATTGGGAAGTAACATCAGCATAAATATACGCGGAAAACCACCTCATATATGAATTATAAATAATTGTATAAAATTAAATGAAATAATTTTAAATTAGGTTTCATTTATTGTTGTTTTTTTTTAGTAAAATATAATATAAATTTATATTATACTTTTAGTAATAAAATTCAATATATAAAAAATTTAAATCAAAAAGATATTTTATTAATGTGACGGTTGGTACGGGGGTAGGGGTGACAATTTGTATTAAAGGGTCATGTTGATATATATTCATAACGCGTTAAATGTTAATACGAACACTGCACGATTAATTTATCATGTTAAATATTTAAATACAAATACGATCTACTTAATTAATAAGTAACACAACACGGTACGAAAAATAAATTTTAAATTTTAAATTAATTAATTTTTTATTTTAATATTTAAAATTTATTAAATTAATTCTTATTATTTATATTATTACATAAAATATAATTAGATATAAATTTATAAAGAATATTAAAAATAATATTCATAAATAAATATTTTATAAATCATAAATATATTTAATTAAATATATTAACACAATACTATACATGCATATTAACGAATTCAGCGTATCATTTTCAGATTAACTAGTTAACACAAAAATAAAATGATTATTTTCGTATCATAAATAAATCGATATGAAATTGACACTAATACGATAACTCTTAACTTAAATTCGTTAATTTTGTATTGGGTTTACATGGTGTTCTAGTATGGGGTTTAATTTAACAGCACCTTATATAAGTTTCATATATATACTTTGCGTTTAAGGGATAGTTTTCTGATTTTACAATACTAAGGATATCTATCAGCCTAATTATCTGATTACACTCACATTCCCTTTATCTATTTATTATAAATATGTCAATTGTTTTATTCAGCGTAAACACCTACATATATTAGAGATAGAATCACTTGAACGCGAAAGACTACTATTTTCATGTTCATTTGGTGCATGGATGGAGTCCTATTAGGATTCAGGCAGGTTTGGATTATTTTGATAAAAAAGAAAAATTTTATTAATTTGTATAAAAAATTTTATTTAATCTATTTAAATTTAATTTTTTATATAAAATTAATTTTCAATCCATCTAAAATGAATTAAAAAATATCATTAGGTTATAAAAAAAAAATTTCACTTAATTCATTTAAACTTAATTTTTTAGATAAAATTAATTTTTAACTCAGCCAAAATTAATTTGCTCACTACGTCATGATTTGGTGCACAAAATAATATTTATGGCAATTTGACCAGATGAAAGTCAAAACGCGGGAGATATTAACTAATGATGATGATATATATAATGTTCATGTATTAATTTTGCGTTTATGAACAACAGTTGGACTTTAGATGCATCTTGTCCTTCTGTCGACATATAAATATAGTAGTTGTGTGAAGACATACGTTATGGTTTCAGGCTGGGAATGGCTGTCCCTCCCTTGTGGTTACAAGGTAAAGGGCTTAATTTTGCTCGCTAAGAACTCCAGCTATACAACCACTTTTTCTAATCAGGTTATCATATAATCAAATATTTAATTGAGTGTGAACCATAATATCATTATAGATTATAAAATAAACACACACACAGACCATATTGAAATCCTATTAACACAATATATTGTCAATAAAATCATCATATATAACTAATAAAGTGCTTTATGATCAATGCGGAGAAGTTTTCTAAAAGGAAACAGAATAGGATTCCCTCTTGTGAAATTAGAAATACTTGTTTTGTTTATTTGTTTTCTTAAAGAAATTTCTCCAGAATTTGGTAAATAATAAAGAAAAGGATAATCATAACATTGAGAATTTTAGTGTTTTTAAATTTTTGTTAAATAAAAACTGCCTTAAAACCACTTATTAAGAGATTTAAATATAATTTCAAACTCTAATCTTAAAAAAAATAAAAAGCATTACTTAAAAAAACATAAAAATAAAGTCTGAAATTAAAATTAGTCATTTGAGACCCTAAACGAATGATTTTGAAGATGAAAACGAACTTATTCGGACTAGCCGAGACGCAGTTAGACTCGAAAATTAATATTTTTTAATACATTACGAGCTCATATCTTATTCCGGATCAAAAGTTAGTTACTCATTTGTTTGTCAATAAAAAAAATACTATTTAGATTCTCGTTTAAATTTCTACTTATTCAAACGATTTAAAAACTTAAAGATAGCTTATTCCACACAAAATAGGAATATATTAAATGAATATTTGGTAAAAAATTTTAACACAATTATTAACTTTTTTATTCCTAAAATCTGTATCAAACTCGTTTGGTTCTCAATTTGGAGAGCTTTTTTTTTGAAAAAAATTCCTACTTGCATAAATAAAAAAGATTAAATTATTTTATTAAAAATAATATTTAATTAAAAAGTAAATATTAATATTTATACTTAATGACTATTAAATATATTAATAGCTAACAACTATTAACCATAAGTTAATAATTGCTATGAACACTTAAATTAAACGAGTCCTAAAAACAACTGATTTGTGCATATTTGATAATTATAATAATTGATCCATAGAATTATTTTGTTTGGTTTAATATTAATTTGTTTATTTCTTAGAAAGTGAACTGAGAGAGCCCACAAAATAAATAATGTCTTCAACACCAGCAGACGGGTAAAACAAGTAAAGTTCGTTGGGAGGAATTCTAAGATGACGTTACCTCAGTTTCATAATCTATGATGATCTATATACCATGCATATGCAGTATACATATCCTCAAACAAAAATTTCTTGTTTTAATTCATCACTAGTGAAGGAGACTTGAATGTAATTGGCTAACTTTCAATTACCAGTGCAATGTCCATGAAAATTAACTTGAATGTGACACAGGGATTTGTTTTTCTTTTCTTGGAAAAAAGAAAACATTTAACAATTATACTACTATTTATAAATCAAATCTGCATATATATAATTAAAGCTGATCTTATGACTAATTTTTTTTTTTCAAAGAATAAACATTTAACATTTTATTTAACATATAAAGGTAAGTAATGATTTCTAATTAAATCACAACATTTTAATTAATTAGATTTCATAACACATTTTATTTTTAAATATAAATTATTTTAATATTTATTTATAAATCATTTAATTATTAAGATATAAAAATAATAACTTGAGCAATGTAAGTTTGCCGAACATACGAAGAAAGAGCAGTTGACGCGAAATGGAAGACCTGGTTTTGCTTTAATTCCACGTATTTTGAAAATTTGATGACATATTATTCACTTAATTTGGTCATCCATACATAGAAAGTTACTGAATTCTTTTGTGATAGGAAATGGGCAACAGCAACTTGGAATTCTTTATGGTTCAACTAACAATACCAAATCCAAGTCCTCTTTTTGTTTCTTAAGAAACCATTGAAGGATAAATTATAAAAAAAAAAAAAGATATGGTAATCACATAATTTACATATAGCTCGATCTTTGCTATGGGCGATTAATATTAGAATTACTTTCTTTTTTTAGCCTTTTACATGTCAAATGACCAATAAAAACAAAATTTCAGTTGGTATAACAAAAGCATATTAAATTGCAAATATGATATATTATAACTACCAAGCACCAACTTCAACAATTGTATGCTTGCTTGAATTAAAAATTATATTATTTTATTTTAATATAATCTAGTGACTAAATCTTAGGTTCATACTATAAAAAATAAGAGGTTAATTATTTTAATAATTTAACTTGTAACTGATAAAAATAAGAATAATTTACCGTTAAGAGTCATATTCCTTTATGCAATATTAGAGTTGATCTTTATGTTAGTTGTAAAGTTTATCTTGTATATACATATGTATAATATTTTATTTTAATATAAATTGATTAAGAGGGTGATAATTTCTTAATGAAACGGCCTCTTAATTAGTAAGAAGTTGTAATTATTTAGTAAAGATATTGTGAAGATTTTTATATAGAACTAAATAATAATAATTTTAACAAGTGAAAGAAAAGAAAAATAATTGCAATTGAATTGTTTTATTGTTTTATTTCTTTATTTTTTTAAATAAAAAATTTACAAATATTTATATATGATTCTTATCCTAAAAATAAAATATAAAATATAATAAACTAATATGATTCTAAGATTTAAAACTTAATTTTTAACAAAAATATGTTAAATATAGATTAGAATAATGATAATCATTGTTAAATTAATAATAATTTTTAACACTTCCCCCATTATTTTTTTTTTTTTTTTAGATTTCTTCTTAATATCATCTTTAGTTGCTTTCGAAATTTTTCTAACTTTTCATTGTTAAGCCCCTTCGTGAAAATATCTGCTAGTTAATTTTTTATCGTTACTTGAATTATTTTGATTTCTCTTGCTATAAACTTTTCTCGTATAAAGTGATATTGCACTTTTCTATATTTTGTCCTTGCATGAAAGACTGGATTTTCAACTAAACAAATTGTTGATTAATTATCACAATGTAATAGAATTGGATAATTTACTGGTTGGTATAAATTTTTCATCAATTGTGCTAACCAAGTGCTTTTTTGTGCTGCCATAGTTGCTGCTTGATATTATGTCTCTGTAGTTGAAAGAGACACCGTTGGTTGCCTTTTACTGCACCAAATAACAGCTCCGGAACCTAGATTGAATACATAACCAGTAGTTGACTTTCGTGTGTCATAATCACCAGTATAGTCAGCATCACAATATCATTCCATTTTGCAAGGTATGCCACTCTTGTAGAATAAACCGAGATCAAGTGTTCCTTTGATATATTTTAAAATTCTCTGAACTGTCTTCAGGTGAGTTTTTTAGGATTTTGCATAAATCGGCTAACAATTCCAACTGCAAATGCAATATTTGGCCTTGTAAGTGTCAGATAAATTAAACTACTACCTATGAGTCGGTACATTGTAGAATCCTCCAAGTCTTTTCCTTTTTCTACACTCAGTTTGGAGTTCATCTTTATTGGAAGAGTAAGAGGTTTACAATATAGCATACCATACTTTTGGAGAAGATCTTTGGCATACTTTTGTTGGCATAAGAAAATTCTTTTCTTTGTGCATTCTATTTCCAATCCTAGAAAATGATTTAGCTCTCCAAGTTCTTTCATTTGGAAGCGAATTGACATGTTCTCTTTTATCTGTTGGATTTCTATCTCATCATCTCCAGTTATGTTAAGATCATCCACATAAACTAGGATTATTGCTAGCTTCCCTTCTTGAGCTTTGACAAATAAGTTTGAATCTACTGGTGCATTTGTATAGCCACTATGAATGAGAAACTCAACAATTTTACCATACCAAGCTTTGGAGGCTTGTTTTGCAAACATAATTAGGATAGAGTTTGTTCTCAAATCCTTTGTTCCGTGAATACTTCTCGATTAAGCTCTCCATTCAGAAAGACATTTTTCACATCCATTTGCCATAAGTTCCATGACTTACTTGCAGCAAGTGTCAGCAAAACACGAACTGTTGCTATATTGGCTACTGGACTAAATATCTCATCATAGTTTAGTCCATATTGTTGTAAAAAACCTCGTGCCACCAGCCGAGCTTTAAATCTTTCAATTGATCCATCTAGATGAGTCTTGATCTTATACACCCACTTGTAGGATATAGGTTTCATGTCTTTGAGTTTTGAAACTAAGTCCTAAGTTTGATTCTCAACAAGAGCTTTGATCTCTTCTTCCATGGCTTTTCTCCATTCAACCTTCCCTGATGCCTCTTCATAAGATGTTGGTTCTCTTTCTTCTTCCACTAGTGCGATATTGGCATACTTGAGATTTGTCTTTTTAGGCCTAGTTGATCTTCTCAGTTGCGGTGGTTGTTCTTCCAGCATCTCTTTTATAGGTTGACTCTGTGTTTTCTGATAAACACCCGTCTGTCATAGTGTCTCTTGAGATTGTGATTGTATTGAAATCTCTGAAATCTGTTGGACCTCTTTTGTCTTCTCCTTTTCTTGAAATTATTCTAATTCTTTTGTCTGAGGAAGTGCAACATATTCTGGGGTCCACCAAGTTGATGTCTCATCAAACATAATATTTCGTGAGACATGACATCTGCCAGTTGTAGGATCACAATATCTCCATCCTTTTCTCTTTTCATTATAGCCCATGAATATACATCTGATAGCATTCTTATCAAATTTGTTGCATAGATGATCAAGAATAAATACGTAGCAGACACAACCAAATACTTTAAAGTGGCTAGCTATTGGTTTCAACTTCCAAAGCTTTTCAAATGGAGAGATAAATCCCATTTTTGATTATGGAAGTCTGTTGATTATGTGAGCTGTTGTTCTCATGTATTTCGTCCAAAATCTGCCAGGAATTATTTTAGCATGCAACATGCATCAAAAAGTTTCTGCAAGATGCTTGTTCTTCCTTTCTGCAACAGCATTTTGTTGTGGCGTATTTGGACAAGTCAACTACCGCCTAATCTTACATTGAAGAAGATAATTAGAGAATTCATTTGACGTGTATTCTCCCCCATTATTAGTATGTAGACATTTAATTTTCATCCCAACTTCTCCTTCAATCATCAGCTTAAACTCTTTAAACTTTATAAGAGTTTCTAATTTTTCTTTCATAAAGTACACCCAAACATATCTTTAATAGTCATCGATGAATGTCACCATGTAGTACATACCATTGACAGAGGATTGTTTCACCTTTCCAAATATATTTGAGCGGATCAATTCTAATGGTTACTTAGATTTAAAAAAAATAACTCCTCATATGGAAGTTGATGTGCTTTTTCATATTGACATCCAGCGCAAACTATATCAGTGCGAACATTAAAACTAGGTAGTCCTCTTAATGAAGACTTGTTCATCATCTCCTTTAACTTGTAATAGTTGATATGTCCTAACCGTGCATGCCATAAATCAGTTGTCTCATTTCTCCTTGTTTTGTCAACATAAGCCTCCTCTGTCATCATGACATATATGGAGTCTTTCTTTTATCCTTCCATTATTGGCTTGTCAATTATTTTGACTTGTTGATAAACTTTAACATCATTCGGTCCAAACACAACAAACTTATCAGTATTTGTAAGTTGTGAAACTGACACAAGATTCTTTTTCATCCCTGATACTTTATAAACATCATTTAATTTCACTTGCTTTTGACTTGAATTAATGATTGTCTCCAACATGAGTAATTGGTAATCATGAGTTATTTGTAGTCACTACAACTCGCTTGCCTTTGAACTCTGAAATATTGCATAGCTTCTCCTTGTCTCCTGTCATATGACTAGAACACCCAGAATCAAAGATCCAATCTTTCTCATAATTAATTCTCTGAGATGTGCAAGCACTAAAACCTTGCTCTTCTTCTTTCTCTACTGTGATAGTCAAGAGGCTTGAAACTTCTATAACTTCTAAATTATTATAATCTTTCTCTTGCATTATTTCTATAGTTGTAAACAATGCTTCAACATGCCTCTCAGGTTCAACTTGTTGATGATTGGTTACAGTTGCTGCATTACTTTCAATTTTCTTCTTAGACCAACAATCCCTCACGCAATGTCCCTTTTTGCCATAATTGAAACATTCATCATTTTAACATCTAAATTGTTTAGACTGTCTACTTTGCTAATATTGCTTTTGTTGAGCTCCCCCTAATAGTGGATTCTCTCGAATCTTCCCTCTAGTATGATCACGAGGTTGATTCTTTCTTCTGTTTGTGAAGAGTGCAACTTCTTCAGTATTTAAAAACACTCCAACCATTTGTTTTGCTAGAGTTTCTTAACTAGCCAACAAATTCTCTAATTCTTCAATTGAAGGTTGTGTGGGCCAACTTTGAACTACAACAACGAATCCCTTGTACTTGGGACGCAAGCCATATATAAAATTTGTCTCATTGCAATTTTGGATACCTCATTCAACTCAGCAATTTCTCTCATAAGGATTTCACCTTGATAAAATATTGACTAATTGTCATATCCCGTTGTGAGATAGACATTAGTTCATTTTCTAACAATTAGAATCTTACATCATTTTTTTTTATAAATCGGGATGCAAGAGAATCCCAACCTTGCTTAGGTGTGACAGCTTCCCTAATGTACTCCATCATTTCCTCTTCTATAGTGGTTTTAATGGCGAACGTGGCTTTTTCAACTTTAATCTTCTATTTTTTAAGATTACTGCTATCATCTTCTGACGGTGGTGTGACCTCTATCCCAGCAACAATTTCCCACAAATCTTGACCTTGCAAGTATGATTTTATGCAAGTCTTCCACATGCTATAATTATTATTATTTATTTTTTTAATAACACCTACATTACTTGACTCTATCATCATGACTTGATTTGAGTAACGTCGCAATTAATCAAGTAAGTGTGGTTCCAAACCAATAAAACTTCACAGTTTCAAACTATGCACGAAAGATTTTTTTTTTTTTTTTTTACGTACAACTAATTTGTACACAAATGTCGAAAAATACGATCCACGACCGAGTGACTCTAATATCACTTGAAGATTTTTATATAGAACTAAATAATAGTAATTTTAACAAGTGGAAGAAAAAGAAAACAATTGCAATTGAATTATCTTATTATTTTTTTTAAATAAAAAATTTATAAATATTTATACATGATTCTTATCCTAAAAATAAAACATAAAATATAATAAACTAATATGAATTTTAGGTTTAAAATTTAACTTTTAATAGAAACATGTTAAATGAATAATGATAATCATTGTTAAATTAGTAATATTTTTAACATAATGTAATTTCTAAACAGTTTTTAATGGATTATACTTATACTAGAGTATAAATAATAAAAAGAGATTCAGTTCTAAATTATTCAGACCTCTAAATTGTTCAAACCTCTTAACTAGTAAGAGATATTTAATTTTTAATTATCAAACACCATCTAAAGTAGTATGTTTATATAATTGTATATATAAAATAAACTTTACAACTAATGTAAAGATGAATTCTAATACAGCAGGAAGGACTAGGACTCTTAGTTATAAATTATGCTTATCCGTACGAGTAACTTCTTGTGAAGTTTCCTGGAAAAAAAAAAAAAAAAAAAAAGAAATTTAATGCTTTGGAGAAAATTTGATGCTTTGATTGACTTTAGAGAAATTTATTCTTTTCTTTTTCCTTTATTAGATTTGTTCTAAAAGGAAGAATATCATGATTTATTTCCTTGGGTAAAAAGTAATTATATAGAATAGTTGAATAATCATAAGATTCACCAAACGATAAGATTGGAATCACAATCTTATTAGGTACATAAATATTAGTTTCCTAAGTGAACTTTCTCTCGTAAATGTGGTAAATTAAAACGATAAATCAAAAAATGAAGTTATCAATTCATAAAACAGCAACTATAGGTGCTTGTTTGATAATTAATTATTATTATACATCATAATTCCTATTAAATAATACTTTTTTAATTAATATTTTAACCTAATAATAAATTGATGAGATCATTTTAAAAATGAATATCATAGTTCAATTAATTTTTACAGACATTAATTTCTCTTTTCAATAATAAAAAAGGAAAATAATACTTAATTTTTCATAAAAAAATTTAAAAATACTAAAACAAAAGAAAAATAAATTATATATTGGAATACAATGACAGAAAAATTAGTTTTATGAATTAGAGAAAAAAAAATATTGTTTCATCTTTATATATAATTATTAATTATCAATTTTTCTAATAAGTATTATAGCTACACCGATTAAAAAATAAAAATTTAAATAATATTAAATAAATAAATAAAAAATAGATGTTGATTTAGATAATTATTATAATAAAATATAATTTTATTAAAATCTATATTTTTTTCATTAAATTTATTTATATTTATATAAAATAACTATTTTATAACTATCTTTTATTTAAAATAGTCATTTTAAATATGCAGTTATTAAAAAAATTGATTAATTATATTTCAATGACTAAATGCCAAAAGATTTGCAATCAATTGCAAACAACAAAAATGTTAGGCCCAAGAAATTAGTACTTGGGCCAGATTAATACTGTCGAGTTTTCATTTTATTTTGAGGTGGACCAATGTGTTTGGCCAACAGTACTCGAAGCCATTGATCAGGTATCTTCTAATTCCTATGCAAAACAATTATTCATTTTATTTTATTTTCAGTATTAGGCATAAACTAGTAGGGTAAGTACTAAGCCAGATAATGTAAGACGACTCTTTTCATTAATCAAGAATTATACTTTTATGGTTATTATTAAATTAATAATTTCTTGATTGGAAGTCTATTTGTAGTGCAAAATATTAGAGTTCAAATTATAACATAAAAGAAACTATAATAGCAGGTTATAATTATTTTAAGAAAAATAAAGCTCATTCTTATGTAAAAACAGCAATTTATCTCATTTAGACATGTTACTAATTCAACACTCACACCAATAATTTTAATAACAAAATCATAAGTAATATTGCACCCACAAGAATGCATTCATTAATTCATCAACACTACTCCAGATGGATACAGTGTGATCTAATCATTTCAGCAGCTAATCTTTTCCTTAAACAAAGAAAAAAATAGACCAGAGTTATGTTGTATTTCCATTTTCCACCAATGATTCTTTGTATTCCCTTCAATTAATTATTGAACAAAAAAAAAAAAAAGTGGAGGGTCCAATTGCCAACTTCTGCTGTTGTAGAAAAGCAGAGTTTGAGTTCCATAGTAATAATGTGTTTAGCCTTAAACAAATATATGTCCCTGGCAATGACCATCCTGCAACTACAATAATCTTTAATACCAAGAAATATTGAATGACCCCAGACCCACCTCTGTTCAAAGCCTTATCAGAACTATTATTCTATACACAATAAAGAAGATAAGAATATTTGCTACTCTGCAACTATATGCAGCCTTGAACTCATTTGTTTAAGCCTAAAACCTACATGTGGTTTATGCAAAACCATTGATTTAATTACGGATTTAATTTTAACCATAGGATCTCTCATAATCTGCCAAATTCTATCTTGGATTCTCAAACATTTATCCGTCACACGGGCTAGTTATGGCTAGTCATATAGTGTAGGGTCCTGTCCTTAAAAACCCTTTTTTTTTTCTTTTTTAGTTGCAATCAGAAAGCTGACCTCCAATCTATGGAGGTAATTACGGATATAAAGAAACCTTTTTTCATGATTTTCCACACATGCTAGCTGAATATCAGCCACAAACTTTCATCAACCAACCAACTTATTTTAACTTTGAAAAAGCAATCGAGTTTCTAACATGTTTTTTGGTGCTAAAAAAGTGTCCTACAAAATTCACCACCATGGCTGATATTAAACCCCTCAGGGTTTAATACATCTCACAATTCACAATCTAGGTACCGCAGAAGAACCGTGGCGGCGCTTATCCAAATTACTTATTGAGGATAATCATGAGATTAGGCCTTTGATGATGGGCTGCAGTCAACTTTAATTAGTTAACAATGTCCCCATTGAAGACTATATAATTGGTGACCAAAGAATGTCAATGTCACACAAAAAAAGAAAAATGAAAAAGAAAAAATTTTGGAACAGCTTTTAGGTTATGTATCCGTTTGGCTGACAAGTGACCCAAAATGAGGCTTATGCTTTAAGCAATATAAGTGAAGTTAGTCATTTTTATTTTGAGTAATAACACTCTGGCAGAGGCAGTCTCACAGAAATCGAGCTGTCCTCGAATGTCTATAGCCAAAGGCATGTGAAAATAATCATCATCATCGATCATCATGGTATGGATTTTTTCAGACTTGCAGACTTTGAATTTAATTTCCCTTTAATTTGTATGCTGCTAATAAAAGACTAGCCTAGTTGATGATTGTGAGTGCTAATCTTGGTGATTCATTTATATTTCAGGATTCAGAAAATTGAAAAATGGGAAATGAGATGGGCAATAATAACACATCTGGCTTTCAAGGTATAGCTTCATTTCTTTATTTTTAGCTTTTAACTTCTTGAATTTCCTATGCTAATATACAAATATGCAGAAGAAGATAACACAAACCCTTCAGCTCAGCAAAAGTCTGCGCAAGAACCTGTTCATACTAATGATGTAAAAGGAGAAAATCATGTGATTCTAACAACTGCAACTAAAGATTATTATCAGAAAGAAACAGGATTAACCTCTGATGATCTAAACCAAGCATCTGATGGGACAGGTTAATTTGCAGTTTCTCCATATGAGGCTTTTTTTTTTTTTTTTGTTAAGTTAAATTGTTGATTGATATCTCTAACTTTTTAACTCAGGCCTCAATATTTTTGTCGGACAAGAAGAGACTGAAGTTAATCCTCATGTTGAATCTCAAAAAACTGACAAGAAATTGAGCGAAAAAGGCAGGGAAGATAGTGACATTCAATCTGCAGTTTCTTCGCTAAACGAATTGGAAGATCACAAGAATCCATCAGAGAATGTTCTGGAAATGAGCAATAATCAGACTAAGGAACAGTCTTCCTTCGAAAAAGGTTAGCATAATTGTCTTCTATTCACCTTAGTATATGTCAGTTGTGTTCTTACTGTTCCTTAAGTAGAAATGACAATGACTAGAAGTAATATAATAGAACTATTTATATAGAAACAAAGTAAAGCCCCCTTTAAGATTTTTTATTTATTTCGGTGTGATGTGAACAGAGAAAGAGGATATGCTAAATTCAACTTCTGTTGCAATATCCTCAACAAATGATACAGAATCTGAAGATTCAACAGAACCAAAATATGATCAGCATGAATTTACAAAAGTTCATGCTGACCAATCAGAAGAATATAGCACTAATTCACTAAGAGGAACTGAAGATGCCCTAGAACCAAGTATTCCATTCAATAGCAAAGAGAATGGTCACCTTAATCTAGAAGGAACTGTTGTTTCCAATACTAATCTAGATAGGGGGGTGAAAAGTGAGGACATGTCTATGACAGAAATGGCTTCTCAAGAAGATGAGGTGCCTAGCAAAGAGAAATTTGAAGTTGAAGCTGGAAATGACGATGCTGGAGAGAGATGTGAGGGAGATTTTGCTAGTAAGGTTCATTGTAATGGAACTAATTCCTTGGAGTCACAACTAGAGGTCAATCCGGTGGCTGATTCACTAACTTCCCATTTAGAAGTCTCTATACCTGAAGAGAGATGCATGATTCTTCCTCAAGAGACTATATTAATAGGAAATGAATCAGAAAATGAAGAAAACAAGATCGATAATCATAGGCCTGCCAGAGCATCCAAGATTGACATGGTGAATGGATCTCAAAGTGATTCTATGACGAGGCCTAATTGCAATAATAATGAGATGGAAGATTCTCTTATTACTGTTCATGATGCTGATAGTAATTGGAACTGTCACATTGAAGAGGTGGAGATTGTCAAGGAATTTGACAACCAAAATGAGGCTTCTGAAGAACATTGCGAGGGATCTGAAGAAAAGATTATGATGGCTTGTGAATTTGGAGGATTTGTTGCCGAGTCCTCCATCGCAAATGGAAAAAACAATGAAGAAGAATCAGGATATTGCAGACCTGAGGCCTATACTGATGATGCTGCTGCTAGAAATGGGAATTGTCAAGTTGAGGAATCTGACAACCAGAATGCAGTTTCTGAAGAACATTGCGAGAGATCTGAAGAAAAGACTATGATGGCATGTGAACTTGGAGGATTTGTTGCCAAGTCCTCCATTGCAAACGGAAAAAGCAATGACGAAGAATCAGGAGATTGCAGACCTGAGGTCTATACTGCTGCTGCTAGCAATGGGAACTACCAAGTTGAGGAATTTGGCAACCAGAATATAGCAACTGGAGAACCTTGTGATGTATTTGGAGTTATTGCAGTAGAGTCATCCACTGCAAATGGCAAAAACAATGAAGAGGAATCAGAAGATTGCAAATTACCTGAGGCATGTGAAGGAAAGGTTTTTATGATTCCTGAACCGGCATCAGTCGCAGAAGTGCTAGCCATCAAAAAGGCCACAAACAATGAAGAGGAAATGGAAGATTGCAAAGCTGAGGAAGAGGAACTTGCAGAGAAGCTGATTGTGGAGATAAAGGAGAAAATAGAAGTTCCATGTGCCCCAGTTTCTATTTTCCTATCAGAAGATCACCAACAGAAAACTGTAATGAAATCCAAGGAAGCTCAAGGTAACAATAAATCAACATTGGAGTCAAATCCTGAGAGTGGCAGTGAGTTCTTTACTGCAACAGCTTCCAAATTCCATGCCACAAGCTCTCCTGTAGAAACCTGTGTTTCTACAATTGGGTTAGAAATTGAGAAACTTGTAGAGGTCACGGAAGGTACAGAGATGGATACAGAAGCTAATTTATCAGCTTCAGCAAATAATTCCAGTGAGCAACCTGAAAAGTTAGAAATTTCAGTCTTTGCAAGGAATGGTATTGAGGCACAAGAAAATGCAGAGAAGCTCAGCACTGAACCAAGTCCTGAAAACTTAATTCAAGAAAAGGTGCAAAACTCTCCAAGTTCAATCATAGAGAGCAAAGTCTCTGCAGTTCAATTGAGAATTCAGAAACCACTGAAAGAAGCTCCACACTATAGTACAGCAGGTCCCGAAATGGTGACAGAAACTAAATTATCAGCTTCAACAAATCAATCAACTGAACAATGTGAAAGGCCAGAAAGTGTGGGAAGGCTCAGCACTGAATCAATTCCTTATGGCTTGAACATACATGCAGAGATGAGGAAATCTCCAAGCTTTAATCTTGATCTCAGAATAGAAGCAAGAAATGAAGAGTCAGATAAAACTCCACTGCTTTATCAGGATAAAAATACAATTGAATGTCTATCAAGCCAGGCTAATGTAAGTTGTCAAAACTCACTCCTGCATAATCAAGATAATCAAGAATCACCAAAATATCAAGAAATGCCAGTGGAAGAGAAAGTTATTACTCTTGAAAGAAGTGAATCTGAGAAATCAAGAACCCCATTTCTTGGATTCTTTAAAGAAGATAAGGAGCCTCATCGTCTTGTAGTTATATCAAAGAAACAAGATAAGCATTCTTCTGCAAAGAAGGCAACCAAGGAAATCACTCCGAAAAGTAAAGAGAAACACAAGCGCAGGTCATCCCTTTTCGCCAATTGCATGTGTTGCACAACTTTGATCAATTAAAACATCCTAATTAACAAGGTAATTACCACTCTTTTACAGTTTCATCATATTTTTCATTTTGTTTTGGTTGGCTTCCCTTTCTAAATTTCTAATTGAAGATTTTCAAGAAGTGGGGTTTTGATCCTGTTGATTGGTTTAACATATTTGAGAAAAACCAAGAAAGAGTGAGTACAAGTTCAATCTGTAACTGATTAACTTGTCAGTTTCTTTTTTGTCTATAATTGTCGTAAATTTGCACAGCTCTGCCTCTGCTCTGTTTTTCGATGTAAGTTCTTAGTTGAATCTCTTGATTTAATTTTCCTTCATAATTTATTGGGTTGTTTGTTGGAGAGGAATATTCTAAAATAGTCAGCTTTGCTGCCTTTGATTGTATTACTATTTGTTTATTCCATTAATAATACAATGTTGCCTTAGGATTATATTTGAAATTTTAAGAATTTGTTTGTTACTTATCAAATCAATTCTTACATAGAGAGGATGTTATGGCCTTGCTCCATAACCAATCTTAAGAGAGGAAGGTGATGAGAATTAGAAAAAAGGGATTAGAAAAGGGAAGAATAGTAGAAAGGATGTAGAAAGGAATAGAAGAATTCTGTTATTAATCTTCAATACCTCCAATACATGCTTATGATTTATATTAATAAACTTTCTCGTATTGCCAAGTCAGCCATTCTGTTATAACAAACTCTTAACAACGTGTAACATTTAACAAATCAATGAACCAATTAACTATTGCATTATTATTATCATATAGGCATAATAGAGGAAGAAGAAAAGAAAAATTCCTAATCACTTTTATTATATATATGAAGTGATGACGAAAAATTCCTAATCACTTCTATTATACATGTGAAGTGATGACTTAGTATGTATAGTAACATCTGTTCATACTTGGCATAACATAGCAGTAGGATTATATACCACTTGGATTATAAGTCCAAGTTCGATTTTTCTTCTTAATACTGAAAAAAAAAAAACCATATATAAATTAGAGTTTTGATTTAGTGATATTGAAATCATATTTAGAGCCGTGAGATTGTGAATTTAAATTTCAATTAGAATTAAATTAACCATAAAATATTTATAATAACACCATATCTTATTCTTGAAGCTCTCTAGTATAATTGAGACCGACATTCAATTTAGTATGTGAGAATTAGTTGGAAATTAAAATAAATAGACTAAGGTGCTTTATCCTTGATTAGGAAACTAGTGTGATGTGAACAAATCTGTACACTGATCTGCTTTAGTTTTAATAGTCAAATTATTGGTTTTTTCCGATAGGGTCATGTTGTTGGCAGCTAAAATGGCATCCCAAGCACACTTTATTTCCGTCTTTGAGAAAACAGAGGAAGGACCAATCATATAATTTTCTACTTTAAAGTCCAAGTCCCCTATGATTTAACTATTAATAATCGTTATTAGTTATTGCTGATATCTAATAACTTATAAGTGATTGTTATTTAATAATTTATTATTTTAAATATTTGATAAAATTATTATTAACAGTTAGTTGTTAATATATTTAATAACCATTAAAAATAAATATTAATATTTACTTTTTTATTTAAATATTATTTTTAAAAAATAATTTAATCGTTTTATTTAAAAATACCGAATTTTTTTTAAAAATTTCAAATTAAAATTTTTATAAATATCTGCTATTTTATTATCTAACAATCTAATAACTAACAGTTACCAATAATCAAATATGTATAATACAGCTATTAAAAATTAAAAAACTAATAGTTGAATAAAAAAAATTTATCTTACATCCAAGTTGACAAATTTTTTCAAGAATATAGGGCATCACTATTTGGATATAGAAACAATTTTTTTATTGTCCTGTACAATATCATCCCACGCGGTTAGAGAAAAAAAATATATATATAGATGTGTTTTAGATGTTGAGAAAGGGATTCGCCCAAAAAGGATAGTTGATTAAATGTCTCATAGTGCAATAGATACGTTCAAATTTTAACAACTCCAATCTCCTTTGATAAATTTTTTATATACCAATTAAGAAAAAGAAATTTTCAAATGCTTTCAACACATAATTTTAATCTTATTTTAATCTTATTGCTCCATGAAAATTTTAATAATATTGTTTCTTTAACACATGATGATTATATAATTTTAATTTGATACGATATTGTAATTCTCAATTATAATCCTTACAATTAAATATAATAATATTTTATTATTATTTTTATATTAATCACTTAATATTTTTAAAAGCGGTATTAATATTACATAAAAATAAATTAACTAACTTAATTGATAAATGGATTAATTTAATTTTTAACTTTTCTAATAATATTGATGTGAATGATTTATTTTAATTAAACAAAAAAAAAGTAAATTTAATAAAGTGATTAAAAATGGATACGTATTGTTAACTTAACATAAAAGAAAATAAAATTAATATAATCTGTAAATGAAAGGTAAGTAAAAAATAAAAACTCATTTTTTACTCTCAGCAAATCTTACTTCTGATCGAATTTTCCTGAGAGGCACACCATACATAAGCAAAAAACCCCCAACACGGCATATACTGAGTAAAATACGACTCGGAGTTTTGGACTCGTCTATTTCTATTTCCATTTTCCAAGAGTTGAAGTGAGAAATGCTTTGGCCAAAAATTTGATTTAAAAGAACAAGTCATCATAAAAAATTAATTAATTAATACAAACAAAAAAAAGAGACTTCAATTTCCCTATCTTTTGAAGGAAAAGAATAATGGAGAGAGATGGGGTTGGTGGTTAGTACAATAGGACAAAGATGATGAGAATAGAAATGACAAGGAAAGGGACAACTTTAAAGTATATGAGTTTGTCAAAAGGAAAAGAGAAAATTAGAAAAAGTTTCTTGGAAAATAATAAGTGGGAAGGCCGGCCTTTAATTGGGTCGAGGGAGTTACACAATAATTTTTTATGTGTCTCATTTTATTTATTTAAAAATTTTTATAAAATTTTTAAAAAATTATATATTAATAATATTTGATATAATGAATCTATTGATATAATTATTTATAATAAACAAAAATTATTTGGACAGGAAAAAATACATTAGAAATTTTATTTATTATATTTAACGATCTAAATTTAACACATTTCTAATATATTTTTTCTTGTCCCAATGATTTTTGTTTAGCATAAAAAATATATCAATAGATTTATTATATCAAATACTATTAATATATAATTTTTTAAAAATTTTATAAAAATTTTTAAATAAATAAAATGGGACATATGAAAGGCTTACACAGTCCTCCTCGACCCCTTTAATTGACTCTTGGTCAAAGTCTAACATTAGAAACAAAGTTGGAAAAATTTCACATCTATATCTACCTTCTATGAGTTGGAGAATTTTAATTCAAAAAGATTCATAATAAATACAATTAATTGATGTAGTCCATATTTAATCAACCTCATTTTCATATTATTATAAAATAAATGATAATGTAATACTTTATTATCTGAGTTAAGAGTTTAATAAAAAAATCATAAATTCCATAAATAAGATTAAATTAAAATATATAATATCTCCCCTTTATCAAAGTATTGGAGAAATTAAGAGTGTAAATGAGTTAACTTACTCATGAGTTATTTTAATTTAAATTATAAAATATTTAAATTTGACTTGATTTTAATTGAGTAAGTTGAAGTTATTAGTAATAAATAGAGTCAAATTTTAATATTATAATATTTAATTCGAATTACTTGCCAGTCAAATCAAATATTATAATTTTATATAATTTTAATATATTTTATAGTATATATAATAATTTATTAATTCAATTTCAAGTTTGTTTGAATTTCATTTTGATATTAATAATTAAAGTAATTTAATTTTTAGCACTAATCCAGTTCAAATAGA
Organism: Aleurites moluccanus; assembly: GCA_948193065.1. Classification (NCBI taxonomy): domain Eukaryota; kingdom Viridiplantae; phylum Streptophyta; class Magnoliopsida; order Malpighiales; family Euphorbiaceae; genus Aleurites; species Aleurites moluccanus. Next base: position 24,188 of record CANXYC010952337.1, read on the forward strand.
ATTTGAGCATTTCAAGTTTTTTTCCAATCAAACTTTCAAAATAAAAATTCAATTGATCTCAAATTATATTTTGAATCTCGAATTTTTAATAGAATCGAACTCGAATTTAATAATATTTTTGCTCGAGACTCAACTCAATTACATTTCGTGAGAGATTTTTCTTTTTTATTTCTTTATTTTTTTTATACTCAATAGTTTGAATATAATCATAATTCCAACCCCAAATTTAATTTGCACCAACATAAACATATATATTAAAAGAGCTGATTTGTTTTTCATAAATTACAAGATTAAATATGAATATGACCAATTAATCTTATTTAGAATTACAATTTCAAATAATGTAAGTCTAATTAGGAGAAAAAAACTTAATTATAAAAGTTTAGTCTTGATGAATAAATTTCACAAATAAATATAGGGAATTATGAAATAGTCAGAAGAACAAATAACTTTATAAGTTAAAATTATTGATTAAAAAATATAATTTCAAATTTTATGCAATATTTGATTTTTTCAATGAATTTTCAACCAATTAATAACTATTTTCTATTATTTCTTATTTTTTTTTTAGTAAAAAAATCCATTCGATTCCCAATCCTCATTAATTTTAGCAGCTAAGTAAGATAAATTAATTTATTTTGTCGATTGTTTTTTTTCACTTCAATCCAAACATCACATAAATTTAATTTTCTATTAAAATCAAAGAGTGTTACATCAAAGATAGAGTGTACATAATCGAATAATAAACTTCAGATTAGAAATGAAAGAATACAATTCATAATTGAACAAATCAAATGGTGACTTTTCCAGTCATTCTATAAATTTTTGGTCATTGGCAATTCATTAGGTATGATCTAAGACAACAACTAATTAATAAAAAACAACAACAAATGCAACAAACTTATTTATTGGGGTGGGGAATGAATTTCAATATTTTGATAATTAAAATTTAACCCACAGTCATCATCATTTTAACAAACTCATCATAATTAACTTGACCATCACCATCTAAATCAGCCTCCTTAATCATCTGCTCCACTTCTTCATCGGTTAGCTTCTCCCCTAAATTGATCATAACATGCCTCAACTACAAATAAACAAAGACAGAAAAATTATTATTAAAATTTATTTATTTATAATCTGGATAGATTCCCTTAATAATCAAATGCATAGTCTCTTGAAAACATGGCTGATGTTCAATGTTCAATGCTCTTGTGGCATTTCAGATTATTATTATTGTTTGTAATTAATAATTAGAGAGAAAAAAAAAAAAAAAAAAACCTCATTAGCTGATATGTATCCATTCTGATCTTTGTCAAACACTTTAAACGCCTCTTTAAGTTCTTCCTCCGCATCTGTCTCCTGATTTTTTAAGAAGATTGAAAAAAATAAAATCAGATGAATAAATGAATAATAAATCGAGTGTTTGTATGGTTGAAATATATACCTTCATTTTTTTGGCCATTAAATTTAAGAATTCTGTAAACTCAATAGTCCCATTACCATCTGCATCGACTTCGTTAATCATGTCTTGAAGTTCTTCTTCAGTTGGATTTTGATCCAACGACCTAATCACTGTGGCTAATTCCTCTATAGTAATGCAACCTGTTAAATTAAAATGGAAATTTAGAGGAATGATTAACAATAATAATTAAAAAATTAAGAAAAATTAGATGAACGACTGACCATCTCCATCCTTGTCAAACAAACAGAAGGCTTCTTTAAACTCAACAATCTGTTCCTCAGTGAGTACTTCTGCCATTTGTTCTCTTTGTTTTGTTGAATGAATATATATATATAGAGAGAGAGAGAGAGAGAAGAGTAAGAATATGTCGAGTATAGCTCGAGCTTAGCTGGGTTTATGTAGAATGGCAATGAGGTCAAGTCTACTACTGCAATTTAATTATTTTTTTTTTACAAAAATAATAATATTAATTTATTATAGTAGTCAAATCAAGCTTATGACTACATTGGGTGTTACGGTAATTACTGACTTTTTCTAATCAGAAGAAGGAATCAAAACTTTTTTTTTTTTTTTTTAATTACTATTTTAGCTGTATTTGGATAAAAATTCAGGTTTAAAAAATTGAATTTTAAAAATGTTGTATTAAAATAAACTGATATATTTAATTTAAATTTTTTATTTTTAAATTTTAAAATAATATTTTAAATTAATTTATCAAATACTCTAAAAATTTATTTAAATTTTTTTAAATTTTAAAATGATATTTAATGTGTATTTTAAGAATATTTAAATATTCCTGTATATAGATGTGGAGATGTAAATAAAAATAATAAAAGAAAAATTAGAGGACAGCTGTAAGGGTTTGAGGTTTAGGAGACAATGTTCATTCAAAGAGTAGGAGAGGCTATGGGGAGGTGTGTACTTTTTTTCTCCGTCTTTCAACCCAAAGAGCACGCTGCGTTGCTTGCACGTGATGAGAAAGATTTGTTTACTCTCTAATCTCCACTAAATTTTTTTAATTTATATATAATGTATATACTCCATATGTTATATATCAACCATTATTTTTAATCAAATTGTATTATAAATAATTTTCATAATTAACAAAAATAATTTAAGTTATTTATATTAAAATTAAAAAATTTATATTTTGCAAAAAATTTTAAAATATTTAATTGTAAATAGTTAATTAATAAGAAGGAGTTAGTGCCAAAATTCAATTTTTTAAAATTTTTTGTAGTAAAAACTTTGATGTTATATTAAAAAAAAATCAATCTAAAAATTTAAATATAATAATAAAAATAAAAAATAATATGATATACTTTATTGAATAGGATAATAACACACCTATTTTAAGTTTTAACCTTTAAGTTATAGCAATGTCACTCCTCATAAGGAGGCATTGCTTCGATCTTATCATATAAATTTATTAATGCTAGTAGATGCATGCCTTTGTCAATCTTGTACAAATACTAGTACGTACTATATAACATTAATTCTTTTATACGAGCTCAGAATGTTATAGAATAGAGAAAAATTATCTTGTAAAATTTCAATTTTTTGAGTGATCAATCTATGGTACACATATATATATACAACCCATTTTGGTCATTAATTGAATGTGTAACCACAAAAATTTAAAAATAATATACATTCTTTATTTTATTATATCTTTTATTTTTTATTTATTTTCTCTTTATCATCTATATTATTTATTTTTTAAATTATTTTGATAGTAAATTTTTTTATATAAGTAATATGACGCATAAAAAAAAATATAAAATAATAAATGAGACATATAATGAGATAAATAATTCAAACTACTTTTAAAAAAAATATATTTAAAAAATAAACTATAATAAATTAAATATCTCAACTAATTCGTTAAATATACTATAAAAAAAATTAGTTATTGTTAGTTATAATTAATTATATGATTACCCATTGTAATTAACGCCCATTTAATGAAGTCATAAATGAAGGGGGGAAAAAGTCAAAAAAGATAGATATTAATGTGTGACTGGCTGTCGACGCGGTTTCTCTTTAACCCTCTTCCAAAGCTAAAACAATAAGCAAAGCTCTAATGTCAGCTAAAGCTTAATAAGGTATATATATACGTATAAATATTTGCTAGTCGGTTTTATTAGAAATAGAATTAGACAAATGTTAGAGAAAAGACTTGAGAGAGTGCTTGTTTTTATGCTTGTATAAAGGTCTAGAATTCAAATGTGGGTTTGTTGCCTGGCAGAGGTGTTCATGGTCCAAAAGTTAGACTTTGAAGTTTGAACCTTCAAAAATTAACCAAACCCAGAGACTGGGAGAAATTGACCTGCAAATCTCAGAATATGAAAGTGAGATTACTGTTTACACAACGCTTAACCAGTCAGAAAGTAAGAAAATGACTTAGAATATACAAAGTAAATAACTTTTCAACCATTCCTTTGAGGCTGTCTTTTATCTAGAATGCAAGCCATGTTTGTTTAATTATTACTATTATTGTTTTAGTTATTGTTAAAAACATTACATTAAAGATATTAATTATAAATTATTAAAGCATCTGAAATGATATTTTTTTGAAAAAATAATTTCAGTTTCATTGTTAAATATCGATAAGATTAAAAATTTATATCGATTACATAGTATTTATTTTTAAAAATTTCTAATATAAAATATAAAGAAATGCCTAATAAGGCTTTAAAGTAACTAAAGTCCAAGTTTTGTGCTTTTATTAATTATAATTTTTAAATACTAATTAATTAATTAATTACACGGTTGAATAGTAAAGAAATGATGGGCTAATAAGTCAATATGGTTTTTTGAATCTTATCAATTGAATCTTTGTGAAATGTTACTATCGTAGTTTTAGCTAAATATATAGGTTTCTCCTTGAATTTTTCGTTTGAAATTGTAACATAATCAACATCGAAAGGATGAAAGCTAAATTAACAATTGTTTTAATTATTAAAAAACTTTAATATTTAGAGACTAGGTCTGCATCCAATCATTTTGGTTTTCATCATTATACTAAGTATAGACAAAGTTCATACCATCAAAATCTGAGTGTATACCACATTCATAATCTTGTCAACTGCCAGAGTTTGGTTATTAATTAGTAATGGTTTGTACTTTGTAAGTACCTAATGTCTCAAAGCGGTTGAGCTATGATCAATTGGACAACAGTGAAGAGCAAGATTTTCTACAAGTAGAAAGAAAAAGATTTAGTAAATTGACAAGTTAGTAGTTTTTTTTTTAATGGTAACACTGAGATAGATTGTTTCATTAGGGTTAATATTTTTTTATGAGATTTATAATTGAGGAAATATTATTTTTTTAAAAGATTAAATTTCAAACCGGCATTTAAATAATGTCATTAAAATCCTTCTTTCATTGAATTCAAATAATATATGCGACAAGTTAGCAGTTTAATAATCAAATATTTATTTTAAATTATCTCTTTAAAAAAAATCATGATGTAAAAAAATAAATAGTGCATTTAAATTGTGCTTTGCACTCTTATATAAAAATATATATTAATTAATTTAGTGTAATTGAATTCCTATTGCGACTCGAGGACTCCCATCAATTAAATTTAGCTCTGCATATATATATATCATCTTCATATTAATCCTTATAAATACATACACAAATTCTAAGTTCACTCAATTAAAATTATTAGGATTATGATAAATGATGATGCTATTGTTGTTCAAGTTATTGATAATACACGCAATGAATTGTTAAATGCCAATTCAAGCAAGTTATAGCTCTCGTGAATTTGGCCTGCAAATGAAGAATATTTTTAGACTAAAGTTTAATTACATTTTTCAACAACTGGTCGGCAATAGAACACTTAAACACTCTTTTCATTAAAAAAGCATTTATGAAACACCTTCAATTAAGCAAATGGGATCTTAATTAATTAACCGCACCAGTCCTGGAACCAAATATAGGGCTTTCAGTCTTTGTTTAGAATTGGCTTAAACTAATTTGTGACAAAAAATATTTCTAAACAAAGAATGTGTGAGATGTAACATCCCCTAGTATTTGGCTTCACGACTGGTGAATTGGGTAGGATCATGCATAATAAATGAACAAATTGAATAGAATCTACTAGGCAATTAATATTTTATCCAAGATCAAAATTAGCACTATATAAAAAGGATAGAACTTGCTAATTAATTAATTATTCTGTAAAACTAAACCAAAATAATATTACAACATGAGAACTTCAAACAACTACTTACATGTGCCCTTGTAATTGTGTTTGCATTAGGTGCGAGTGAGCCTTGTCCCGGCAAATTGTTCCCAAGGTATTATGTACATGTTACCAGTAACTTAGTGCATTGTAGATTTGGAGAGTGGAGATAATCATATGGATATCCTTTCGCTACAGTCCAATGAAGAGGTTCAATTCACTTTTCGACTTGACCTTTTTCGAACAACACGTTTCTGGTGCAATTTCTAATGGGGTGATCATATTGGTGGTAATTTTCAAGTATTTTGGTGTGGAAAAGGACTTTATCGCAAATGTAATCACAGAGATTGCTTTTTGTATGCAAGAGATGATGCTATTTACTTGATGAATTTGTCTGAAAACAAGTATGAAAAATATTATAATTGGACACGCGTGAAATGGCTTAATTAGAACTCGAATATTGCAACTCTAATTAGAAATTGATATGATATGGATGTTACTACTATTTTATATTGTGTATATAAAAAGTTTTAATAGGGAAATGGCTAATTAATTAGCCTTCTCATGAAAATTGTATGTCTTGAATGTTGTTTATGAACAATTTCCAGTTCATAAGAATGTATCTTGCTATCTACCTTTTTTATATGCATACCTCATATTTTTGCAAACTCCATGTCTTTTTCTTTTTTTTAATTATTGTCAAATAAATGCATGTTATTTCCCTAGTTTCGTAGCAGTAATTGTAGGATCTTCCTTATTAAATTGCATTTGATACAAAATCTAATTAGAATACGGATAAAAGCAACAATTAATTAACAAAGACATTAAAATGTTTTTATGTTTATGCCAATCATTCATGTCATAAAAATACATATAGCTGAACTTTTTCAGTTTTTACACATCAGTTAAAGGAGTCATTTTTTTTTTTAACACGATGACACAAGAGATTAGATGCAAAGTTAGTTCCCATACCATGTGATGAAAGCACAATTAAATTATAAAACATTACTTATTAAATGTATTAACTAAAGCAATTGAAATATTAAACATCAGCAAATAGCTAAACAACCATTGAAATCTTAACCGTGAATAACTGATAAACCAGATAGGTTTAAATTTTGTGACACAAATATTTTTAATTGGGACTGTGTTATGCGTACGCATCAACTATATATGCTTCAGGTTGGTTGGACAAGATCATGCATAACAAATGACATAATCCTTTTTCGAATTGCAGATTTTGAGAAAAAATAAGAAAGAATTCATTAGAGGGAATGACTTTGGCCCGGTTCATAAGTGGGGATATAAACGTTCCCTAGTATTTGCCTTTCATGTGGTTAGTTGGGCAGGATCATACTTAATAAATGAACGAAACAACGCCCACTAGGCAACTCATATTTGTCGAGTAAGATATCAAAAGCACTATAAAAAGATAGAACTAGCTAATTAATATGAAAAACCAAACCATATAAACATTTAATTGTAGCCAAAATCATCATGAGAGCTTCAAACAAAGTGGCCCTTGTAGTTTTATTGTCATGGCTACTATCTGCGAGTGAGCGTTGCCAAAGCAAATTGTTCCCAAGATATTATGTGCACGTGGTCAATAACTTGACCAACAACACCATCCTGCAAGCGGATTGTCAATCTGTAGATAATGATATAGGTAATCAAGCACTAAAGCCTAATGAAGAGGTCCGATTCAGTTTTAAACTTGACCTGTTTCGATCAACTCGTTTCTGGTGCAATTTCTTATGGGGTGATCATTTGGGTGGTATTTTTGATGTATTTTGGTGTGGAAAAGGTCTCTATCGCAAATGTAATCACAGAGATTGCATTTGGTCTGCAAGAGATGATGCTATTTACTTGATGAATTTGTCTGAAAATAAGTTTGAAAAATATTATTATTGGCAAAACATGGAAAATGTTGTAATTGTGAAACCACATGAGATGGTTTAATTGGAAATCAAAATATGTTACTAAGACGTATTTATACTATATTATAAATAGTAGTCCTTTTTATTATTATTATTGAAACATGTAGTAGTCTTTTTAATAAGGGAAATGGCTAACTAAATTAGCCTCCTCTCAAACTTTTATGTCTTGAATGTTGCTAAAATATAAATAATTCAAGTTAATGAAAGAATTCTTGATACCTTCTATATAAATGCACAATATACATCAGCACATTATTTGTTTATACCATTGGAAAGATTAGACCTTGAGCTATGTTTGTTCCAATAGAAGAGCCATTAGTAGGACTAATATTTGGGTTGGATCAATTTATACTCAATTTTTTTTGTTCAAAATTTTCAAGATAATTGTTGTTGCAATTTGAGTTGAATTGAGTTTGATAAATAATTTTGACTTTAAATTAAATTCTAGACTAATTGGTACAAGACTATAAATTTAGCATGAATAAAGCAACAACTATCAATTACATTAGAAAATTTTAATGTTTATGCCAATCATTTGTGTCGCAGAAAATTAAATTAATGTCTGATTAGAGGAATGATTTCTTTTTTGGAATGATTAATTTTCTTTTGTATAAACGACATGTGCTTCAGGTGTCGTCTATTCTATAAAAAATTAGACAACGGATCACAAAAGTACGTGAAGCGTTGTCTAACCCTTAGATACAAATAAATTACTCGCCGTTCAGAAATAAACTCGCCATTGTAAATAAACTACGTGTCGAGGAATCCTTTAAATTACTGAAGCTTTAAGTTTTGGCGTAGCAGTGCCAAAATCATATTAGTTTTTATTGTATTCACTTTTTAGAGTTCTAAAAAATTTTGTAAATTTTTTTAAAAATTATAATATTATAATATTTATTGTAACAAAATTAATGATATATTTTTTATATCAAACAAAAATCAAATTGATTCAAAAAAGTAATATAAGTGTATTAAATTTAGACCGTTAAAATTTAATAGTCTAAATTTAACACACTTCTAACATATATTTTTAAATCCATTTAATTTTTGTTTGATATAAAAAAAATATATCATTTGATTTGTTAAAACGAATATTATGATATTATAATTTTTAAAAAATTTTGCAAATTTTCTTTAGACTCTAAAAAGCTAATATATTAGTGACTAATATATTTTTAACACATCAATCTCTTCGACCGTAACAATATGAACTCTCATTTAATATTTTATTTTCTGTCTCATCTCTTTATGTCCACATCATCGAAATATTTTAACAATAAAATTTTTTAGAAAAATACATGAAATATACGTACTATCCACACTGTTATCGTGGTAGGTACCAACTATCATCTCTTAGAATTGTTCTTCACGATGGGTTGGACAGATCATGCATAATAAATGAACAGAAAAGAATCCATTAGATATTTAATATTTGTCCAAGTTCAAACGGAAATTAAGATGCAAAAGCACCATAAAAAGATAGAACTAGACAATGGTATTTAAAGGTCTTGCACAGGAATACTGGCAACAAAAGTATCGAAAAAGAATGTTGCCGTTAGATATCAACTTTGTTACATGCTCTGTGCTACCATTCCAATAACACCAAACATAGAACAAGAGCTTCAAGTATTTACATGCTAAGATTCCCCATTGACATCGAGCCTACTTCAGTAGGGATGATTTCAAAGGAGAAATTAAAACAACAGGTTAACCAATGCTAACATCCCCAATCAGTATTCAGTCATTTTGTCAAAGGACAGAATGGCAATCAATGATTCCCATGCTTCTTCTGCTCATTTTAAAATGGGTACTAGCACATAGTATGCTGATGCAATGACCCCAAGAATGAAACGCACAACATAAATGGATTCACAGGCTTCTTCACATTCTCTGCCTTGGGACCAAGCTGCATCAAGACACATATTTACATTTGATTAATGTTACAAGAGAAATGAGCCATGGAAAGTTAATTGTCATAGTAAGTTCGTTCTACTTATGGCTTAACGTTGAACAAAAAATACTTCATAAGACATTTCATCAAAGGATAAATTTTTAGCTTGCTAATTAGTGCCAGTGGTCCTCTACGCCTATGCCTAATTTAACTGAAGAAATGCTATAATACAAACAACAAAAGGTAAAGTTAGCATGGAATTTTTTTATCACAAGTTGTTCTGACGATTTGAATTGCATAGAGTTTTTACAGAAATCTCAAGGTGAAAGGAACTCAATGGAATTAGAATGCAATTTTGATGATTGATAAAGGAAACCCATTTTGAAAGTCCTTAACTATATGACATTTCCAGTTAAATAAATGACATTTCTATCACCAATCTCAACTTCAGAAAAAATGACTTTACATGTCCTAGTTCTCAGCAGACACAAAATAATAGCACCAAAAATTTTCCTCGCATTTTGATAAAGCTTATTTCAATTTATCTTTTTATACCATAAGGTTCTGCCATTTCCATGCCCCTCCGTTAACTTCAAAGAGTTCAGAGTGCTAATATTGCCACAGGAATTCTCAATGCAGGCAGAAGTTTCAAACAAACCAATCTCTTAAATCACAAGGATCAGGTCCCCCATTCTTAATGCAAGAGCCGAAGTGGCTTATTAAACAGTTCGTATAAAAGTGGAACACCGAGTGAATTAGACCATTCTTAATGCAAGACCCAAGGTGGCTTATTAAACAGTACTGCTTCTAAATCAAATGCTTCAATGACATAAAGGCAACCGAACAGACCATAAATCTACTAACATTCCATTCTAACAACATCAAGGATTTCTTGGACAGCGATCAAAATCACAGATAGGTTAGATTCTAACCACATGATCACTTAGAAAAATTATATTCAGAGTATGTTACGGAAACTATGGGTGTTCATGCAATTGAATAAGAAATAATGCAACAAATGAGTAGTTTCTCCCATAAAAATTCTACATATGAAATATGTAAATATAAAGAGAATAAGTATTTTACCTTCAGGGGAGAATCTCCAGATAATGGCTTAACTCCAGTCACCGAGCAACCCATAATCAAGCCATGCCAACGGACACCTCGGTACCATTTTGGACCAATTCTTTTCAGTTTGACATTCTTAAACCCAGCCTTTTGAAACCGTTCAGTGTACTCTTCCTCCTTAGGGAAGAGCATCCACATATCAGCAAAAAAGCGAGAGAGCCAAAAGGTTGGGTACACAGGACCTATAATACAGGCTTTTCCTCCTATTTTCAGTACTCTGTATGCTTCCTTGATGCCACGCTGAGGATCCGGCCAGTACTCAATGCTGAGGAACATAGAATTAGATGATAAAGTGATAGGCCATGTTTGGGCAGTCAAATTGACAACTACAATTTTATGTGGAATTGAAATCCCATCGTTCACAACCTCTAAGATATTAAAGATATATGTTTAAAATTGAGAATACTTGAAAATTTATGATTTGTGTGGCCCGGATACATGTAACTTCTTTTAATCATGTTACAACAAAAATATTCACCGATATTATCGTCAGATGAAATTCATGCTCACAGTAATCAAACTTTGCCTCAAAATTCATATCAAGTCATGTTTAGTAAAATTTCACGAACAACATTACTTTAATGCCTTAAATTATTACCTCCCAGCAGACACATATCTATCTACATAACCAGTAGGGAAAGGAAGATCTTCTGCATCTCCTTCAATTATCTTGCAATCTTTCAGGGGCTCCTTCTGCTTAGCCTTGGCAAGCTGGTGGGGTGACTGTCCAAGAATTGTAACATTCTTTGCATCCACATGTTTAACAATACCCAAAGTAGTAAACCCAGTACCACCACCAACATCTACCACTTTCATATTCCTGTCATAAAGATCAGCTGGCTCAAGCGCCCCATCTCTCATATCCTCAGTCCAGTGAGCGGGGTTTACGACATGATCATACACAATAGACAAAAATCTATACAACCAAAATGCCTGTTTTTTGTGTTGGATGAACCTGGGCTGTGAAGCAGGCCTTGAAGATGATAAACTACTACATCTTGGAGCCAAGATTCTTGAACTTTTGGTATTTCTATGATAAGAAACTATTATTTTTTTTAGGAAAGCAACAACATGAAAATTTGACCCGGTAAAGCCTAACCCAGTTGAGGTTATGCCATTAATGAATTTCAGATTATCAGCTCCATTGAGTAATGAAGCAGCCATGATATAAAAAAAGAAAGAAAACCCAGAAATATGCTAACCGAACCCTCAGTTTGGAATCAAGTGATGGGAAAAAAAAACAATTCAATCTTCCATTAACAATGATTTAATCTGGAATTAAACGGCTTACCATACGACTGATGGGTCAAAAGATGGAGATTTTGAGAAAACGAAAGCCAAATTTCAATTTTTCTATCATAGAAAGAGAGTTCACATGTTGAAGAGACACCACACACATTAATGGCAAGTGGTAGCAGTGGCTGTTATCAGTTTTCACTTATCATACCTGTTTACATTTCTCAAGCACATAAAACGGCAATATGTTACGTCGTTTTATATCTGAGATTAATTTTATGAACACAAAAGAAAATTAAGAAAATAAAAAAGAATTTGCCAGTGCTCAATTAGAAATATATGAAAGAATTCAAATTAATTAATTAATATATATCTAATTTTCAAATCAAGATTCATATAAACAATCCATCTCATAATATTGAACTTAAACTCTATTGAACTTAAAATCTTTCTTGTCAAGAGATTTCAAATTATTATCATCATCTTTCTTGAATAATCATACTAATAATTATTCAGTACATTACTAAATCAATGCTATAATCTCATTTCCATGCTAAACTATAATTACCATTGCCAATCATAGAATTTTATGAAGTTATTATCAGTGACATTCATAAGGTATATACCACTGTTTCTTGCAAACCAGGTGCAGTTCTTTTTCTTGTAACCACAAGTACGAGTGAGATTATCTCCGTACCAAAATATATGGTAACCACCTCCATGATTATTACCCCAATTAAAATTGCACCAAAACAGTGTTGTTCCCCAGAAATTCACACGAAATGTGAAGTGAAATTTCTCTTTTACAGCTAATGCTTGGGGCCCGAGATCGTCATCTTTAGATTTGCAATGGACATTCAATACATCTTCTACCAAACCATTGACTATATACACATAGTATCTTTCTCCAGTAGTAACACCAAAACAAACTTTGCCTATGCTCAATATCAACACAACCCACAAAACAACATAGTCTAATTTGATAGCTCTCATGATTTGCTGATTTATTATTGCTAAATATAAAATTGATTATGATTTTAAGTTTATATAGTTCTTTTATTGATGGCCTATTCCATAAATGATCATTTCATATTAATGAGTTGCAATGTTGGACAAAGGAACGGAAAGTCATTTTTAATACATGACTTGCATAGGCATTTCCGTTATAAAATTGTTTTATTAATTTTGTTACTTTTCAAATTCAACTCTTTATTTTCTTGTTCTAGAGAAATAGAAATTCAATTATTGAAGTATTAACTTGATGATTCGACTTATCTTTTAATAAAACACTCTATCATAGGCTATCAATTTTTATTTTATATTTAGAAATATTTATACACAAAAAATAATTTCAATTATTCCCTCGTAACTAAAAAATAATTTTATTTTCTTTTTTCATTTGTTTTTAATTATAGGTCAATTTCTAATTTCAAAATATAATTATTTTTTTAATTTTTTAATATATCTCTATTTAATATTCATTATTAAAAACAAATATAAATGACTGTACTGTGTTATATTATTTATTGTTGTTAAACATGAAATGAAAGGTCAACTATAATTAGTGTTTGGCAAATACTCAAGATTTGGAAATTAAACATGAAATATTAAAGTTTTTATGGTTATTCGGTTTAACGATTGCATTTAGTTAGTCAACCTTGAAACGTTAGTTGCATTAATTAATGATAAAAGAGTGATTATTTCTAAAAAATGTTAATGACAATCATAATAATACTAAATAGGGGTATATTAGACAAAACCTGAATAAAATTTGCCACTTTAAATTAAACTAACTAATTTTTCTTAATATTTATGAAAAAAAAAAATTATCTTAGGGACGGAGGAGTATTTTGCTCATATTGACCATTGACACAGTGATTTATGAACTACCCCTTACAGCATTAGAGAGCTCACCTTTCCCAATAATAATATTTGTAAGAATTGTTTCCATCACCAATATAAATCAATAACACCCTCGTTTCATAATAAATGTGTTACATGATTATTATAAAAAAATTAATATATTTTAATTTTTTTAATTTATTTATTATTTTAATTTATTTATCACTTTAATATTTTTTATTTTATTAATTTTTATATTTAATATCTCTTAATTAATTTTAATTATATTTCTATTTTATTATATCTTTATATTATATTTTTCAACACATTTTTTAAAATATTATTGTAATAATATTAAGATAAGATATAATTTAAATTAAAAAAATGAGAAAATTAAATTAGATAAATCAAAAATGAAATTAAAACGTTTTTTTAGGAGCACTAACCATTTGAGAGCTACGCTAGTTATACTAGTAATAGAAATTTGTTTCTGAAATAATTTGCAATCACATAAATTAGAAAACATATGATAGAAATATTTGAAATAATTGCATTAAGTCAACACTGATGCAGCTCAAGAGAGAGCATCATATTCAAGAAAATGATCCTTCTTCCTATAGGTAATACTAGTTCAGCCTGAGGAACTACAAACTAATCACAACCAGCGTAGAAATGGATGATGAAACATATAAAATGCAAAATTTATGATTCAAGATTATCGGATGGTATCTGAAGATTCTGAACTTCCCGGAGCTGGAGTGAGTTGTCAAAGCAGTGATAGAAACCAAAGTGTGGGAATCTCTCATACCATGTCTCTTGCTGCACACGTGTATCCCAGTGCTCCCCGCTGCTACTTCTCCCATACTTGTGAACCCATCCAGAACCATTGTGGCGCTCGCCCCAAGTGCGATTCCACCGCTCTCCATATTTACCTTCCCACCATGTCTCTCCTTGCTTGACACCATGGCCATTTGGATCAAAATGTTCATCCCATTTGTCACCCCACTTTGTCCAACTGTCATCCTCACATCGCTCAGCCCATTTGTCGGTGTATTTCATGGTGCCACCATGTCCATCATACTTCTCACCCCACCTACAACGGTTGCCCAACAATCAACTAATATTCTCAAAAACAAAAAGAATGAAAATGCATATACTCGTATCACATTGAGCATACACATGTATAACTAGCATCGAGGGTTTATTAGGAAACACCAGTTTCTTTCAAGATGTTGCATTTACTGGAAAACTAGTAACAACTCGGTGTGTTTTGAATCAGTACAGAACAACAATTTTTCAGAATACTAAGTATTTCTCATAGCAGTAGGCATTGCATAGGAGCAGAGTGATAGCACCCATCATATTATATTCATCAGATGTTTATCTTACAAACTGGACAACTATAGCATATAAATTGAAGGAGCCCAACTGTAATCCATGTTAGACTCCTTGCAAGCAGCAACATTCCAAAAGAAACTAAATGTGAGTTCCAAGTGACAGTATAGAATTTAAAAATTGCTGATATACTCGAGTACATCAAAAAAGATTAATCTCCCAGAGTCAACAGTAAGATGTTTGAATCCTGTATACCTGCAATCTAGTGCGAATCTAAAAGGATATTTTATTAGTTTTTCCATATCCAAAATGATATTGCAGTCATCAAATAAAATTCTCAAGCATAGCAGAAGAGTGCAAATTTTATCCAATCTATATGACAGTGGGTACCTTTCATGCCAAACATGAGCATGACCAGTGTCAAGTGGTGTAGTTGGATCAATGGTGCACCATTTATGTGCCCATTTCTCAGCTTGATTAGAGGCATCATAATGTTCCCACCATTCCTCTTGCCACTCGTCACCTTTTCCATTCTTTCCCCACTTGTCTGCTGTTTTCTCAAGATGCATAAGCCCTGAATCCTGCAAGCATCAAGTATACAGTTTTAACGTGGGTAAACTAGGAATCTATACACAAGCACATCAAAAAATTTTATAATTGCAGACATATTGTCACAAGAATAAACCATAAGAGGGCTGTGTATTTGGGTTCAGCGAAAAGTTTTCTTAAGATCCCATGGCCAAGGAAAAGTTGTTTCATTGGCAAACTAAAAGGAAAAACAATACCAGTGGAATAAAAGCCAATGACGCTAGTTTTAAGATAATACCAAGATACTCTTCATAAAGAACCCGAACGTGTTTGCCCTTTATTTAATTTCCTTGAATCCAAGTATATTTATTATAGTAAACAAAAAATCTGGACTAGTGTACCGTTTATTACACAATGTCCGTTTCAATAGATAAATCAGTTAATAACCTCTATTGCAAAATCTAGTATGCAGGAAGTTTGAAATTAATCAAAACAAACCTACTGACCTGCCACATAGATTCTCTCCAATACTCACGCCATACATTCCCAGTTGCATCTCGTCCTGATTTCTCTGAACCAAGCTCCCTATACCCAAACTCATCAGCAGCTTCCCAAAACTTCTCTTGCCACTCAACATCTTGGTCAGCACTAACAGCCCTGGTCATTGTCCATCTGCAAATCACACCATCAGGTCTTCGATCAATTCCTGTCTCCTTCCACCACCTTGATCCATCTGGATCTATTCCAGAAAATGGTTCATCCACTTCATCTGTTCCAAGAACATGAGCTACTTCTGCTGCACGTGCTGAAAATAAAAGATTAAGTTCATGTTCTTCTTCTTTTAGAGAAGGCATCTCCAGATTGGACACAGAGACCTCGTCTTTTTTAACCTCCATCAGTGACTGCAAAGGAGGAATAGGAGGGTTGGAGCTGGCCTCTGAAAGTTTACTCTCAAGTGGAATATCGAGAAAATCCAAACATCTTTCTTTAATTGCCACAGGACTTGCCAAAATAGGATATATCAAAGCTCTCTTAGCTTCCAGCAAGTCAGGATCTTCTGCCTTCCTATCACTATCAGGAGGAGGTGCCCATGACCAAAAATCAGGACCAGGTACACCCTTTCCAGAAGTTTCAGATTGAGTCACAAAGATGCTCCCATTATTTTTTCCTGCATAATAAAAGAGATGAAAATCTAAAGAACTTCAACTCATACCAACCATTGCAAAAATGGCTGTGTAGTGAAATGTGACAGAAATGAAGTGGTTTTATAAATTTTAACAAAGTTTGAAGACTGCCACTCGCACATTCATGCCGCAGCACCCCCTTTCTAATCCAAGAAAGTAGGGAATGAACATTGTATCGCAGCAACAATCATGATCAAGCATACAATAAGAGTTGGAAAAATAACAGAACCAATTCAATTACTTATGAACATTCCAGATGAAAATCACAGCGCTATTTTCCTGGCTCTAACTAATAAATTTGGCTTTCAAAGCTCCCCCAAAGTTGTAGCATCTGAAAAATAAAAACCTTGTACAAATTCCCAATCCTAAAACTGCCAAGTCTGATACAGCAATTCAAATAGATAAAGCTTAAATATAAATAAATAACGATTTTTACCTCCTTGGGTAATTTCCTTTCCTCCTCCACCTCCGCTTTGACGGTTCAAATTGGCATTGTCTCTGGCATCAGCCTCATTCTTCTCAGAACGGTTCTCCTTAAGGATAGCACGAGCAGCCGCAATCGCTGCAGCAGCCCGATCAATGACTTGCATTCGTTGAATCCGATCCCTCTCCTCCTTAGAAACCTCCAGAATCTTCTCGAAATCCGCGCTTTTCTTCTCCAAATCCAGTCTCTGACCAACATCATTTCCAGAAAGATTTTCACTAATTCTTTGGAACTCAACGGTTTTCTTGTCACGATCAACGGCGTTCTTCCACATGTCGAGGTACGAGTCCCCATCATTAGAAAGCCTAATTCTCGAGCTTCCTAAAATCCTCCTAATGAGTTTATCAGTTAATACGGATTGTCGCAGCGGTGAAAAAAAAGTTCTGGTGGCTTCCCGAAAGTGGGAGGAGTGTGGAGTTGCGCGTGAGCATGGGCCGAGCTTTGACGCCATTTGGATTTGGAAAGACATCAGAAAATGAGACCTTGAAGTGAGCGAGTTTGGAAGTGGGGGTGGCGGTGATTTTTATTTTTGATTTTAGAAGAAGACTGAGTGAGGTATACGCTTTCAATTTCTTGTGACTAGAGTAAAGAACTGATGCCATGTGTTGCTTGGTCCATGTTTAACGGAATTTAACTGTATTTTGGCGATATAATAAGGAGATAGAGATTTGGGGGTTCATTTACGCGCGGCGAAATGGTAACAGACCAGAGCCACGTGAACTCTTTTTTCCATTTAAAAAAAAATCCCTTTTAAATTGGAACTTTGATTTGTTACTTCAATTGCTATTACGATTATTATTCAAATTTATCTTAAACAAAATTTCAGACCAAATGTTAAATAATAAAAAAAATATTATTTGGATTTGTTAAATTAATTTTTTAATTTAAAATTTAAATAAAATTCAAAATCCGTTAACTCACTTTGTGATATGCCAATTGCTAACTATAAATTAGATTATTAATTAATTAATTAATGATGACTTAACAGTATTTAATTATTATTAATAATTCATAATTTTAATTTATTATAAATTAAGTTCATGATTTTTTTCAAAACAACGCTTCATATAATTGCCAATAGATTTGTCGGTGACAAGTCTAATGTAAGCTACTTATATAATGAGACTCGAAACGATAACTCTAACCAGCTCATTCAGCCCATTTCTCGCCCTCTGCCCGTTACGGTTCACGTCTCTTCGTTCCACCAGGAAGGTTGTCGTTTAGTTCAGAATTCTGCACAACATTATATGGGCATAACCAGAGCCCACAAGTTCCATAAGGTGGATCCATAATGGGCCCAGTAAAGTTCCACGAATGGACCCAACAAGCTGAAACTCCTATGGCTGACATGAGAAAATAAAACTATTTATGGCCTGGTTGACTAAGTCAACCCTTCAGATGACAAACGACACATATGGCCCAGGCGGTGGCTTAATTTCCGGAGGGAGATCGGGTGGCGGCTGAATATCAGGTGGTGGATGAGTCGGAGGTGGCATAATATCTGGATCAGGCGGCAACCTCGGAGGTAGTCGGTTAGGTGGCTGAGGCCGAGGTGTACCTGGTGGTGGGAGTGGAACGACAGGAGGAGTAGGAGGAGTCGGCGGAGGAGGAACAGGATAGTCTGGTCCTGGAGTGGGCACCTCCGGAATATCTGGAGGTTGTGTTACGACTTCAGGGGGACTGGTCTCGATTTCCGGAACTTCGGGAAATTTAGGGACCTCAGGTGGAATTGAAGGTGGGGAATAATCTGGCTTTCTTGGGAATTCTGGAGGATTTGTGCCTGGAATTTCAGGTGGGTTAGAATGATCATTGACTAGTAGTAACTGATCTACAAGGGATAAAATATTTGATTTGTCATAAACAGAATTGTTGAGGATCTTTCCATTTGGAACTGCAAAGGAAAGTAAAAAAGATGGACGTTTCGGTGCTTTTTTGGTTATGAAATTTAGGGTATAAAATGGGATTTTTTTCTTCATCAGATTAATTGAGATTGAAGAGACAGCAGTGGACATTTTTGGCAAAAACAGGGTCACTTGGCAAGCCTGAGGGAGGATTCATACAAAATACTGAAACAGAGCTTGTTGCTGCAGTGTATATGGGTGTTTTATACTTCACTACAATTTTGAGTCAAGCAGCTACATCGCACGTAAGTTGCAAGTAATGCGGACACTTGGAGGCCATGCATAAGCATGTTCATTTTCATCAGCGTGTGTGCGTGTTACTCCTTCAATTGACCACGTACATATGTTTTTTCAACGGAGTACAGCTCCTTCTGCCCTTAGTTCCCCGTAAAGTTTTTCTTGTTTCTCCTCTTTTTGTTTGTTTTTATTTTAAATAGTTGCATTACAATTTCTATGTTTTGATTTGTACCCCTTCCTCTTGTATTATAAGCAGACTCTAAAATTTCATTAAATTAAAAATAAATAAATATAATATTTTATAAATTTAAGAACTTCGAATGATAAAAAAACTCTTAATTCAAATAATAAAAAACTCGTTCTATTTAAATAAAATATTAAATTTAAATCTCATTATGAAAAAAATAAATATTAAAATTTCACCCCTTACACGAAAACTTCTGAAATCAATTATTCCTAGGGGCAGTAATTGGATGCTTGTAATTTCAATGATAATACTTTTCATTATTGAATGATTAAATACCTGAGCTAAAAAAAATGCCTATGTACTTAAATTGTTCATCATTTCATCCTCTGATTTGCTCGGAAATCCCTGAACTTAATTATTATTAACTTGAGTACTCTCTTTTTAATAAATTTAATTTCTGACAGAGATGTTGAATGGCACATGATGCAAGAAATTGAAATTTTAATTCGCCAGTAACCTTTTGAAATATTTTAGGCCACATTTAACCAGCCCCAAGTGTTAGCTATGTATTAGGCCTCCAAAAACACAATACTACCTTTAGGATATATTTACTTAGATCGTAATACAATTAAATGTATATTTAAAACAATATTTATAATAAAAATACAGTACATTATGACCTACCAAATATATTATAAATATATCCAATAATTAACAACTTAATTCATCACTGGTCAACTTCTCACCCGCTAATCAAGTAAATTTTAACTCCAAAATCGCTCATATTATGCTTAAGATAATGTTTAATAGTCCAAAAAAAAAAACCTATACAGACTAATTAAACAGCTAGAGAAAGAAAAATGACCCAAAGGGACCAGTTGGTGGGGTAATTTCCGGCGGTGTAGATGGTGGTGTTTCTATTTCTGGCAGTGTAGGGGGATTAATATCTGGCCTTGGAAGAGGAGGTAGATTATCCGGCGGAGGCTGAATTGGTGGAGGCGGCTTCCCTGGTTTTGGTATTGGAATGTCAGGAGCTGGAGGGGACGGCATCGGCGGACGAGGAAAATCCGGTCCTGGGTTAGGCCCTGGGCTCAGTGGAGGAGGGTCAGCCACCTCATGTCGAGTAGTAGTCACAAATGGTAGGAGTCCAGGGAAATCTAGTGGGTATTTTTGGCTGGACCATATGAGTATGGCTTTAGACAAAGAGATTGGCATTTTTTCCTTGACTAGTAATATTCTGAACATCTGTGGCAATTATCAGTATAGCTTTAGTACACGTGCATAGGATGAAAAAACATATCGATAACACGTGTCGATTAACTGGGCCCTCTGTACATTGACCACGATTTATGCTTCTTCGAATGGGTCTAATTCCTCAGCCACGTATTGTTTTTCTATTTTATTTTATTTGGATTTTGAAAGGAAATTTCTTTTTTCTTTTAACCATCTCAAATAATTGTCTCCCAATTACACTAATTTATATGGGCTCTCAACGGTTCAATAACATGCCTCACTAATCATCTAAGGAACTCCTAAATTGAAGTCGGCCTTTACTGTCTTACTGAATACCTAAACGATTGTTATGTAATTCATGGAATTACAATTTCCGTTAATCATTAGAGTGTTAGAGATGTTTATACTTATATAATTATATGAGTGTTAATTTAAAAAATTAATTATTAAAATTAAATAATTTAGTTATATATATTTATTTAATATTTTATATTTAATTCACGTGAAATATTTATTATTTTAATATTTCTCTCAAGTGATAATTGATCAATTGAAAATTCAATACGAACCTTTCGTAAGATGAAATTAAAATTTCAGATTTAAATTATAATATAATAAGGATATAAATTATTTTTTACATGTATTGATCTTAAATATTAGGACTTATATAGTTATAAGAGTGTTAATCTCAAAAACTAATTATTAAAATTAAAAAATCTAATTATATATATATTTATTCAACATATTATATTTAATATATTTAAAATATTTATTATCTTAACATAAATTATGGCCTTAAATTTGAAATAATTATTCATTTTAGAGTTACACTATCTCTCAATTATATTTATAAATAATATAGACTTATAATTTTTAATTAATTTTATACTAATTCATACAAACTTTCATATTTTAAAACAATAAGAAAATAATTTGTAACCACGTGTGGTGATCCAGGAATAAAAACATATCAATCTATCTGTTTCATTCATATTTAATTCTCTTCAAAAGTAATTTGTTATGGACAAAGCAGTGATTAACTTACTTTAAAAATAAATAAATTTATTTAGTATCTGATCTCTAATCATATATATTTATTTATATATCATACCACTTATAAAAAAAATATAATTATTAAAATATTTAAAAAAAATAATATGACATATAAAAAAATATATAAAATATAAGATAAAATACTAAATGATACGAAAAATTTGAATTGATTAATCAGTGAAAGGTATGAGGAGCCAACTTTGGAAAAATTTTAGGTTGTTCTAATGGGAGAATGTTAATAACAACCGGTAGTAATAAATATACATTTTTTTAATAAGATGTAATGTTATATACACTATATCTTAAATGTAAAATCATTCAATCAAAATAATAATAAATAAAAATAAAATAAAGAGGGATAAGATCATATTTACTAATGGAAAATATTTTCTAATTTGTTTTTTAGTTTTTAGTTTTTAGTTTTTTATTTTCTATATTTTTATTTTTTAATTTAAAAATTATAAAATAAGAAAATATGATATTTTTTTTCTATTTAAAGTATTTTCTTTTTATCTATTTTTATTTTTAAGATTTTTTTTGTATTAAACACATTATTATTATTAGGGTAGTGATATTGTCAGAGCTAAATTTATTAGGATCAAAACAACTTAATCTTTAAATTTTTATATTGACAAAATTAACTTTTCATTTATTTTAATTAAAATTTCTTTATACAACATCAAATATTTTTCATATATTATAATTATGTTATTTTTTTTTATGTAAATTAGTTATCATATTGTATATATCTTTCTCATTATTTATTATCATTTATTATTTCCTTATTTCTTTGAAATATCAGTTTATATATTTATTTTTTATATGATATTTTTTAAAAGTGAAATAAAAATTTTTATAAAAATTTAATTGTAATAAAAAATTATTTTTATGGTATTTTTATTTATTATTTATTTTGATTTATTAATTAAATCTCCGTAATTTTAATAAATTTAGCTTTTATAATATCGCTATACTTATTATTTTTCATAAATAATAATTTAAAAAAAGAGTGAAAAATATTATATAGTAATTTTTTATAATATAATATAATTTTGAAAAATTTAAAATATTATTTTTAAATCTTTTATTTAAAAAATTTTGATAACTAAATATTAAATCCTAATTTTTTATTTCCTTGTAATAATTTTCTGAAAATATTCATTGTTTTTTATAACTAAAGGACGCCTAAGTTTGTTTACAATAATAAAGAAACGTTCGATTTGCCACCCTTTTTGAAGTGGCCTTCCATGTGTCGCGGACCATTTTCCCCTACGCCTGTAACTGTCGTCTGCACTAGACGCTTTAATATTACCATAAACTTCTTTTTTTTAGGGAATGATTTTATAATTAAATTTAAATGCTTACACATGTCACCATTATGATAATATTTTTTAATATGATACGCAATAATTTAATAATAAAATATTCATTTTGTGTTAAAGGATATCATGTTGTTAAATTTTAATTTTTTTTAATTTATTTAGATAAATAAATTAAAAAATAAAATAATTGAACACTTAAATTTGAAATCGTCTTCACATTTTAATTTACGATTTATAATTCTAAATATTATTCTTAATTATCTAAATTTTATCAAGTTTAAAATTTAAAATTATAGGTCATCTTATAATAAATTTGACATATTAATAAATCTTAAAAATGACATATTTCGTAATTCATCAGAAAATATTTTTCAAATAAAGTTAATTATAGGAATCATTATCTTAAATTAATTTTAGTGGCTTGATAAGCATCTTAATAATGGATTATATAAAAAAATTAATATTCTAATTTCATAGACTTTTAAAAATCCAAATGAAATTACAAATTATTCAAATCAGCATTTAAGTTATACATAATTTTTCAGTTTTATTACATTAAATTATTTTTTTTTTTTGGTCAAATTTTTTAAAAAAAAGTTGACTAAAAAAATAAAATTTTTATACCCAAAATGACACTCTCTCTTCTCCTCTATTCTCCATATCCTCAATTGAGTTAGCAATAATCTTAGTCTCTAAAACTTACACTTTATCTCTAACTTGATCATCTTCACTCTCAAGCTTCATTCTTCTCCAAAAAATTAACAAGAATAAATTTGACAACTAAAATTAGCAAAAGAACAAAATTTTCGCAAAATCTACCTAATAAAATTCAGTCTCGAAAAGCAAGCAACACAAAACTTGTGAATCACCTCACTTTCAAAAAACTGAACACCATCCCCATCAGCAGGTGCGGTAATGGAGATTGGCATTGCAAATGCAGGCCTTGATCGTGAGCAATAGCTATTTGGTTGTGCTGTAATTTGAAGAAGCAGAGGTATTATAAATTAAAGAGTTAATTACTTTTGAATTATTTAATACACTAAATTTTTTTTCACATTTTAAAAATGTATTAACTTTTTCCTAACGTATTCCATTATATTAGTACATCATTTCGTTTAATTTTGTCGTTAATCAATTTTAAAATGGTTAATAAAGACAGTAAAAATATAAAAATGTTATTACCCTTTATTTTTAATTACTTATATTTTATTTTTTCTTTTAAAAAAAAAAAATTTAAGGTTAAAAAATTATTTTTATATTTTTTAATAAATTTGAAAATAAAAATATTTTTTATAAAATATTTTTTAATTTTTTATTATAAAAAATAATTTAAGAAGAAATTAAATTATTTTTTATTAATTTTTTAATAAAAATAAAAAATTATTTTCATATTTTTGACAAATTTAAAAATAAAAATATTTTTATTTATTTTATTTTTAAAATTGTCAAAAAATATAAAAATATATTTTTTAACCTTAAAAATTTATTTTAAAATAAAAATAAGATGTAATTAATTAAAAATAAACGACAATGATATTTATATTTTTTTACTATTATTATTGATCATTTTAAAATTAACTAATAATAAAATTAAATGAAATGATTTTATAATATATCGTGACATTCATGAAAAAATTAATATATTTTTAAAAAGTTAAAAAAGTTAATGTATTTAACTATTTTATAAAGAGTAATTATAATTAATATTAAATTAAATTCAAAATATAACCATTAACAAGCAATAAACTCAAGCACAAAAATCTATAAAAAAAATATCAATAACAAAATTGAAAAAAGCAAATTAGACCGCCTTAAGGTCTTATTAAATTATGAAAAAAAAAATTATTTTCTTTTTTAGTTTCTTTTTTATTTCCTAATTTTCTGTATTTTTATTTTTTAAATTAAAAATTAAAAAAAAAAGAAATATGTGAATTTTTTTTATTTAAAACTTTCTCTATTTCTTCAATATTTATTTTTATTTTTTTGATTTTTCTATTAAATATATAGTTATTATTATTTTCTATAACTTTTTTTTTTTAAAGAGAATGAAAAATATTATAAAATAATTTTTCATAATATAATATAATTTTAAAAAATTTAAAAAATTATTTTCAAATTCTCAATTTAAAAAATTTTGATAATTAAATATCCAATCCTTGTTATCTAGTCTCGCCACTGACATATCCATATCCGGACCTACTATGACCATCAATCGATACATGCCTCTCTATTCTCAATCCCACTATTAAAATAAAACAAAACGAAAAAGAAAAAGCCAAAACTATGCCTTTAGAAAAAACAAAACTCTAATTCGCCAAAATAAAAAGAAAAGCTGAAGCCAGTCGTTCGCACCACTATACTTTAGATAGGTTAGGATAGCCTTGACTCTTCTTAAAATATATATATATTCGCACCACTATAATTTAGATAGGTTAGGATAGCCTTGACTCTTCTTAAAATATATATATATATATATATATATATATATATTACTTAAATTTTCAAAATTTTTTAAATATATGTATCTATATATATAAATTTTTTAATTTCTTTTAAAAAAATTATATATAATTAATAATACTAAAATTATAAATAAATTTTTAATTGATTAAAAAATATATATATTTATAGTATTAAAATTTTATAGTAATTTAACTGTTATTTTTCTAATAACACTAAAATTATATATAAATTTTTAATTAATTCTTTAAAAAAATTATATATAATTTATAATATTAAAATTTTTTATTAATTTAATTTTAATTTCCTAATAAAATTTCATAGTTTCACCTTCGATCATAATCAAAGAAACTCATGATTGACAAAGATCGAAAGTAAAAAGAGGAGGATGATTAAGTGACGAAACAATATGTACAAGTGGATGGTAAAAAAAAATAAAAATAAAGACTAGGAATAGGTCTAACCTAGTGAAAACTTCAGCCCACCGAAATGGGTTCTATGTAAATTTTTAAAAGAATTTCAATGATTAAAGCAAAGAGCTACAAAGAAAGAAAAGAATAGTGTAAAAATATAAATAAATTCTTAAATTATATCATTTTGCTTATTTATATATATTTTTTATGATTTAAATAAGTCTTAAATTTTTTAATTTAAATCAAATAAACTAAATTTAAATGAAAAGATTAATTTTTTATTCAAATTAAATATATTTGAACCAAATTAAATATTTAAAAACTTATTTATATCTTTACTTTTTTTTTCAATTTAATTTTATCTATTTGATAATTATTTTTTAATTTTTTCACTACAACATATTCTTTATCTGTTTAATTTAATAAATAAATAAAATTATATTTTATATTTAATTTATCTTTTTAGTAATAAATAATATTATAAATAATTTTATCGCATTATACTAAATTCACATTTTTATTATAATCAAATATTTAAGTAAATAAAAAAAATTATTTATAGTATAATTTTAATAATTAAATCTAAATTTAAAAAAAATAAACAAAACCCATTTATTAACTAGATAAATATTTGAAATTAATTTCATTTTATTTATTATAAATATTAAATTAAATTTTTTAAATTAAATGATATTTGATAATAAAAATTATAAAATCTTCCATTCATTAAAATATAAAATATAATTTTTTGAATTTTTATATAAAATATAAAATATATACTTTAAATGTATTTATTTATTAAATTAAAATAGAAAAAAATATATATTGTACAACAAAAAAAAAATTAGAAAAATAAATAAGATTAAATTTAAAAAATGATAAATATAAATAAGTCTCTAATTTTTTTTTAATTTGACTCAATAGACCCAATATAGATAGAAATTTAATATTTTCATTAAAATTAGATTTATTTAAATTAAATTAAAAGGTTTAAAAGTTTATTTCAACTATAAAAAAAAATCTAATTGAATAAAATAATATAGATTAAGCATCATATTTATATCTTTGTTAAAAAAAAAAGAAGAAGTCTGTTTGACTTGAATTGAGGACGACAATGAAAGTGACGGCTGTTTGAAAGGGGCAATTTCGTATTTGGAAAATTAGAATATAGAAACCCAAATGTTGAAATTTGGGGAATTTAAGATTTTAATTTTAATTTTATTTCATTTCATTTTTTTAAAAAATCTTAAATAAGAAATATAATATTAATTATTTTAAACAATATAACTATGAGTAACAGGATATAAAATTAATTTTTATATACCGAAACATAACTGATTATTAAATACATATTTTTTTAAGCGCGATTCGATATCGATTTTTTTTTTTTTTAATGTTAAAAAAAAAAAGTTATAAAATTAATTTTTAATTACTTGAAAAATATGTTGCATTTTATTTTTTCAAATGGTTAAGATTTAAAATTCATCATCTATTGGTGAAAAAGTGAAAATTTATCATCATAGCAGGTTTGGTGTGGAAAGAGCCGTAATTGAGTTTCAACTTTGCCATTGGGTATTTGTGAATGTGGACCAGCGAGAGACATCGCGTGGAGGAAAAAGCTTTTAGAAAGCAGAGAGACAAAAAAGACGCAGAAAATGGGAGAAAGACAGAGAGAGAAAAAAAGAGCTCCAGCTTTCAAACAACACAAGAATAAAAGTTATTTACTTGTTTCTCTCTCGTACGATTTTCCCATGCTTCACAAAAGGCCAAAGAACAAAACCCCACCTTCCCAGTACCATCTTTCTTCAAGATCCCTTTTGTTTGTGCTTAATGGAAGTCAGTAGTTAGTTTCTAGTACATGGGGTCCATTCAGATTTCTGGGTCACCCTTATTTTACTACCTAATCGCATCTTTGTTGTGATGCAATTTTTGTTTCTTTCTTTTTTGTCAAAAGGGAATTGTGGGGGTTAAGGTTAGGGCATTTTGTATTATTCTGTTGTTGTGTGCAATTAAGAGATGCTATCAGATAGGTCTGATTCTTCGGGTCCGATAACCCAACGTGTCAAAACTCTGGCATCTGCTACTGATACTAGAGGAAAGCATAGGATACAAGCAGAGCTCAAGAGACTCGAGCAAGAAGCTAGATTTTTAGAGGTTAATTTTTGTATTTATGCTTCAATTTTTTTTTCTGTGTTCTTCCATTTTTTTTCCTTGATTTTATTTATGTATTTTTTTTTAAAGGTCTTTATTTGATTGCACGAGCGTATTTTGTGTGAGAATTGAGAAAATCTTGAATTGGGTTTCATTTGGTGAAGAAAAATAACGGAATTGTTTAACTTTTTATTGGCTTTGACTTCCAATCTTTTAAATTCTCAATGCTGGACCTGCCAAGTTATGAATTTTATTGGAATTTATTTGTGTTATCTTTTGAATTTATAGGCAGCCAATTATGCGTGTATAGAGAAGCACAGCAGTTCCAAATTCTTTTGGAACTGTTTAATTAAACAAAATATTTTAGCTGAATTTTGATTCCCCACAAAAAAAAAAATCCGCTCTTATTTCTGAGGGATGGGTGGTTTTACCAGACTAGTGAAACAATTCGGTATTGTTTAGTTGACTGCTGGAATCCAATAATTTAAGTTGGTTATCCTAATTCCTGAAGTAATATCCAATTGATATTCTTACAATCCAGCAATTTAGAAATCACTGATCCAATTGACATTCTTGGAATCCAGCAATTTTTAAATCACTGACTCTCAAATTAATAGACATTAACCTGTCATTTTTAGTAGAATTCTTCATTTTCATGTCCTTTATCTTTGTAATGCTTGGTTAACTGCATAGTGCAGAATCTTATATTTGAATTCCTTGTTTATATTTCAAACTCCAGTTTGAAGTTTCTTTTGGGTACTACCATATTCACCATGGTGGATATGCTAATTAAGTTCTAAAATAAATTTTGAAGTTTTCCATTTCAACATTTTGTGAGATATTGCTTCCATTCAATTTATGTGCTGTGTTGTGAAACTTTCTTGTGTTGTTGAATGAGTTAGTGCAAGAATATTTATACACAGTAAGTTGTAATCTTGCCTGTCAACAATTTTGAGAGATATACTGATTCAACTGTGAGAATTATGCCACCTAGTGTTGTCATTACTTGTTAGTTCCCATCCCTGAAAAGGTAGTGGTTATTGCAGTTGAAGAAAACAATATGTTGTTAGATGAATTGAATAGGATGCACATGCAAAACTTGTTGGAGAATCTTCCTCAATTATTAACACAAGATTAAAAAGTTCTTTTTTTTCCGTTTTCAAATCAAGTTCCTTTTAGATTTGGATAGCAAAGCTCTGTAACAGAGTCATAACTGGCTATGGATATTCATAGTTATGACTAACATTTGGAAGGCAGACTTTTCCCTTGAAGAAGCCATACCTTTAAATTTTGATTATGGAAGAAAGTCTTAATTTTGAGAAGGTATAATAGAGCAAGTTGGTTTAAAATGGTGGTATTTATTCCACAGCATAAGATGACATTGATTCTTATGTTTTCCACATTTGGAAAGTTCCTTTAGGATGGATTTATTTGACTTTGCTTGTTTCTGTGCATCAGAACAGGCTATCTGAATATGACAATTGATTGCAAACATATAATGGCAGCAAAATCTTGTTTCATAGACAATCCGTGGAATAATGTTTGTTTTCTTTGCTTATCTGTTACTCCATCTAGAAATTGAGATTCAGCTTGCAGAAACCTTCCATGCTTTTTTATCATGAGCAAATGGAATATATTTTCACTGTCTTGTTGTCTCATGTCTACTTTCTATAACAAGTTGTTTTCAGTGTTTGAAGAGTTCTTAGTGCCTTCTAATGAATGGCCTTATTTTTACTTTAGGTTTTGTCTTTAACATCATTATAAAAATCAGGAATTGTTTTATTACTAGATGAAGACTGTTGACTCTGGTATTCATGTTTCAAATGAATGTGTGCGCAGGAAGAGTTGGAACAGCTCGATAAGATGGAAAATTCCTCAGCTGCATGCAAGGAGTAAGTTCTTTAAACGAAAAAAATGCAGAGTGCTGAAATGCTTAGAACCCAGAAATCAAGTGTTCAATTGATAGATTTCTTTATCCTTTTATTTTTTGAGCTGATTGCTTTAATTATCCTTTTATTTTTTTGAGCTGATTGCTTTCATTATCTGAGAATACATTTTAATTTGTAATCTCTCTTTCATTTTGTGCGCTTCAGAATGCTGAGCAATGTGGAAACTAGACCAGACCCACTACTGACAATGTAAATGCCTGATCCTTTCCCAGCATCAATTCCAATGATTTATCTACATGACTTCTGACATAACTACCTACTTATTCTGGTTTAACAGAACAAATGGCCCATTAAATCCATTATGGGATCGATGGTTTGAAGGCCCACAAGAATCACAAGGTTGCAAATGCTGGATACTCTAATAGTGTTGCTGATTTCAAGCGCTATAACTTCGATTTCAGTTGTTGGCAGAGGCGTCAACTTACAGACATGCAACCATTTTTTATCAACACTTTGTCATTGTAAAATTTTTGATGTAATGCTTCATTCTGTAGAAATAACAATTTTATAGCAACATTTTCTTCATCGTGAAAACTACAAATGATTCATTGTGCAAAACATGACAAATTCTTCAGGCCAATTCAAATGTAAGGAACAATCTACAGTATTGATGATGCGTACAGTTAAAATGTACACAACATAATTCCGTTCCACTCATCTTTCAAACCCATAAATATTTAAAAATGAACTTTCTTTTCCATTACACCTTTTCTCCTTTAACTAGGTGCTTTCCCAGTAACTCGCTGGGCAATCCACCCTAGGCCATCGTACAGACCTTCACCTGTAAGTGCACAGCAAGCTTGGATGTGCCAATCATGATTCTTGATGCTGTGAAGAGAGAGAGCATCAGTAATCTCAGCTGGGGACATGGCATCCTTGAGGTCTTGTTTATTTGCAAACACTAGTATAACAGAATGCTGCAGATCCTCATGTCCAAGCAATCTGAAAAGCTCATCCTTCATAATGGAGATCCTGGCTCTATCAGTACTGTCTATCACTGCAATGACAGCATGAGTTCCACGATAATATGTTGCCCATGATGTCCTGAGTCTTTCTTGCCCGCCAAGATCCCAGACCTGATTACAACAGCAGACAAACTTGTTTATCTTCCTAGAGCAACTTCACAAGCAAACAACAGCATCATCCACATCATAACATTAACATATGATCATGCAAGCATCTTTCTCTGAATCAGTCAAGAGAGAGAATCACATTAAACTTCCTTAAATTCCATAGGAAAACACATTAAATGAGTTAAAACCTTCTATTCCCTTCCAACCTACATCAAAACTGGTCCACAAAATTTGCCAGTAAGTGGAAAAGATAGCATATTCATACATGCAGCTCTTTATGTTTTTTTCCATATTTAACTAGCTACTAAAATGTCGGATCAGCATAGCTGAATTACAATATATACAATATGATAACCAAAGCAGGCAAAATCATGATTTAAAGGATAACAACATGTATGTTACACATATATATAACAATCAGTAACACAAACAACCAACTCCCAACATCTAAATGCTAGATGCTACTGTGAAATCCTGGAGGAAACAGCATCCCTAGCTAATAATTACACTGCAAAACTTCCTAGTTTCTTATAAAACTATCAGAACACAGAGTTGCATTCCCTAGCTCCTCCTGGGACCAGCAATTTGCAACCAAATAGTTTTTTATCATCGATATGCTGACATCTGCATTTTATGATTTCCTGAACTCCATCAGTCAACAACAAAAATAAAAGATGGAAAAATAATTGGTTGAATAGTAGGGCAAAGTAGAAGCCTGACTAGGGATCCTTTCCATGTCTTAGTCCAAAAGGACTATATCCCCAATTGCCTACTCATTTGTCAAGAAAACAATTCTTTAAATTTTGCAAAGAAAAGAAAAAGAAGTGTGGAATTATCTCAATAATATAATGACTAAACATAGCCTGGCAAAAGTTAGATATGCAGCAATTTTGATTCCAAGATCTGCTGATGCCAGATGACTGTAACCTAACACAAAGATGAGAAACCAAAAATTTCTCTTCGAGGAATGCAAGTGATTGAGTACCTTTTCAATTGTCACTCTAAGGTCAAGCAAATGATGTTTCTCTTTTCCATTTTGGCATATTTTCTCCGATATTAAACAGAATGTTACCAGCAACATATATATAGGTAACACCAATTATAAAGAGAAAGCCTTGGCATTCACTGAAGTGGTGATAAGGGTGGTGTAGGTCGGTGATATAAATAATAACCCACGCTCTGAATTGAGACACATGCTCAAAGAAAAAGATGAAAGATTTTGAAATTCACCAATTCCTACACAGTTGCATAGCTATAAGCTACTACATATATGTTCAGTTTATTCAATCTAAGAAACCATTATCTACAATGATCAAACAAGTAACCAAGCATCAATCTAAATCAATATCATCTTTTCAGCTCTATATCAAAAGTCAACTTTTCCCTACTTCACCAAACTTTATACACATTAATAATATGATCCTTATCACCAAATACGCAAACAAGTTCACATATTAGAAACACTGAAAAACAAAATCCAAAACCCAATAAAATTAAATTGAACTCGGAAATTGTTAAAGAAATGGCACCTCAAATCGAATGTTCTTGTAAACAAGCTCTTCAACATTGCTGCCAACAGTAGGATGAGTAGTAACAACCTCTCCCAAGTGCAATTTGTAAAGCGTTGTCGTCTTGCCTGCATTATCTAACCCAACCACCACAATCTTGTACTCCTTTGCAGGAAACAACATGAACCAAAACTTGGATATAAAAGCTCCCATCTTCTAATTTCAACAACCTGATTAATAGAACATCAAAAAGAACATGCCTAATTTCAATAAATTGACCAAATCAAAATTAAAAAAGAGAAAAAAAGAAGGCGAATTGCAATAGATTGAGAAAAACCCAAAAACAGAAATATGAAATAAAATAAAATACAATTAGAGAAAGATCGGGGTGTGAAATACAAATCTATATCTGATATAAACCAAAAAATAAAAGAAAAGAGATAAAGATCGAACCTTTAATTAAGGAATTTGAGAAAGAGAGAGAGAGGACATGAGCGAAGGAGATGGGTATGAGTATTGAATGAGAAAAAGTAAAGGACCCAAATGCGAAGGAGACGATATTATTAGATTAATTTGGTGTTAAGAGAGAGATTGTTTGTGCTATCTGATTTGTGAAAGCATAAGAAATTAAAGAAGATGACGAATAAAAACGAGTGTCAATTTCTGTTCAATGGCTTTGGTCCAAGCAAGGAACCTGGTCCGGATGGGAGGGGCACATGTATTTAAAAAATTTTATAAAATTTTTTAAAAATTATAATTTAATAATATTTAAGATAATATATATTTTTTTTTATGTTAAATAAAAATTAAATAGGTAAAAAAAAAATATATTATAAATTTTATATATTATATTAAATAATTTAAATTTAATATATTTATAATATATTTATAATTATTTTTTTAATTATTATATAACATAAAAAATAAATCATTAAATTCATTATATTAAACACAATAAAATTATAATTTTTAAAAATTTTTATAAAAATTTTTAAATATTTAAAATTTAACACACCAAAACGCACTCTCAATCCGGTGGAAGGGTTCGGTGGACGTCGAGAGCCGCACTGCTGTCGGTGACACGCTGGCAGGTTGATGCCAACAATGGTCTTGAGTGGAGATCCACTTCATCATAATAATTCTCATCGCCACCAGTTGACCAGTTCCTCTATCGAATGGGCTTATTGTTCGTTTTGGGTCCATACTTTATCGAGGCTTTTTGTGTGCTCCTTTTAGTGAAATCAGAAACTAAAAAAAAAACAAAACAGAACCTTGACAATAATACAATGAATAAACATAATCCCAGAGGCATCGGCCGAAACAGATATAAGCATATCAACTGAAGGAGAATCCCATAGAAGCAAAGTATCCTCCTAATGTGCTCCACATTTAGACAAAATATCAGCACAATAATTTTCTTCTTGAAGCACTTGGCAAAGACTCCCACACCAATCACGACTCGAGATTTTTAATATCAACAATCATATTAAGATGAACATAAAGAGAAGAATTATTGGATTGAATAAACATTAGAGCTTGGGAATCAGTTTCTGAAATGATATTACTGTAACCTTTCTCCCATGCAAGAACGAGACTTTGACGAATGCCTATAATTCAGCAACCATATTAGTAGAAAAACCAATTAATGATATAGAGAAATCCCAACAGTTATCAGCCTTTATAATCTCGAATCAAGCCATCAGCACCAGCAGTCCCTAAATTGTCTAGAGAACAACTATCAGTATTAATCTTCACCGCATTTTGTAGAGGTGGAGACCAACTAACAAAACGAAGAATATGTAGACGGTGCGAAAGATTGGGAAAATTAAGAAAAGCATTTTCACAATCACGAACAAGATATTTAATGTTTTGCACCTGTTAAGAAATTGGGACAACTTTATTTGCCTTCTATATAACTTCATGATTTCTAGAACACCAAATAACCCAACAAATAGTATCTAGTCTTAGCCATTTTCATCTAATCCAATTATTATAGTATGGATCCATACTCAAAATGAACAATATAAACTTTATATTATTAATCATTAGAATATGTTTTAATGATAAAATAAAATCACTTCAAAAATAACTTTCAAAATTCAATTATCGTAACATTCATTAATACAAAAACCAATTACTTTGATATTTCAATTATCCCTTGTTGATATTAATTAATACAATTAGATACAATATACTTGCCCGTTAGTCAAATCAATCGAATTAAATTAGTTAAATTAAATCGAAATCGATGATTTTATAATTTATTTAATTTGATTTGATTTAAAAAATAAAATAAACTAAAAATTAGATTTGATTTGTAGTTTAAACTTTTTTTTTCGGTTTCAAACTGAAGCAAAATATATATATATATATATATATATATATATATATATTATTTTTTACCATTATTATAATTAAATATATTTTATTTTATTTTACATACAATCACATAATTTTTTAACTTAATATTAATTTAAAATTTAGAGAAATATTATCCATAAAAATTAACTAAAAATAGATAAAAAATAGTCTAATTTTTGAAAAAAAAATATAAATTTTGAGTGTGTTAATTAATAGATTAGATAAATTTTAAATTGTATAATATTAAATTATTTTTAAAAATTTTTTAATATTGATACTTTATCAGTGTTTTTTCTTAAATTTATAATAAAATAATTACGATTTATAAAAAAAAATATTTTTTATTTGAAATTGACAAAGTGAAAATATTTAACTCTAAATCAAATTAAACTGAAACCGACGATTTGATTATAATAATAATTTAATTTAATTTAAAAAAAAATTAAATAAAAAAATTATTAATTTAATTTGATAATAACTTTTCAAATTTATCAAATCGAATCGATATCACTGTTAATTATAATGATTTAACATTTAAATTTTTGTGAATAAAAATTTATTTTATTAATTTATAAACGAAATGAAACATTTTCTCTATATCTCGTATGAATTGAATAATTAATTAAATTTCATTGCCTTCAATTATACTTGCCAATATTCCACCTACCTTATCCCAATTGTACCATAGTTTGCAGGTGCAATATGATGATAAAATAATTATTATCTATAAAATTAGATTTCCTCACCTACTTTGTGGGAAAATCATTAATTATTTGAAAACATTATATCGCAAGATATTTTTAAATGATTGACTATTTAATTTAGAATTAAATAAATAATTATAAAATTATAAATTGAGTTTTTTTAATAACCTTAAAATAAGAGTTTATTTTCTAAATAAGTGATTATGAAAAAAACTTATTACATATTTAACTCCAAAACTCTAATTTAACCATTGAATTCTCAAACACCTAAAAAGAAACCCAACGATTAATCAATGATACAATATGTGATTAACCCTTTCCCTCTTTGTAAACCTTCACCCACTCTGACTGTAGCTTTCCAATTTCTAAATAATATTCAATTTTCAACTTTTCTTCCATGCAGGTGGATCCAGCAGTATAAAAAAAGAATATGCTCACTGTTGCAGACTCCAATGCCAAAGACAAAAAGACCATTACAAGAAAAACACCTTTTCTTTGTTCATAAGTATCCCCTTGGTATAAATAAAATGGATCATATATACACCAAAATCAAATTTAAATATTTATTTATATTTCTTTTTTAAAACAAACCAACTATATTCTTATACTAATTCATAAATTTGCTTTTCTCACAAGTTATTATTAAAAAATATTTTTAATTAATTTTATAAAAAATTTTAATTTGAACAAATCAGATTATAAAATTTTAATTTTTAATAAATTCTATACTAATTTTTATTTCGGCTGAAACTCTAATAAGGTTATTTATATATATATATATATATATGAAAAAATTAAAATTTATAACATTGTAGACATTATTTACATAATAATAGATTGTGGTTAGCATCACATCTGGGTTAGTAGAGCAATAGTGTTGTGACCTCGAGGTCCTGGGATCATAATAATAGTATATTCTTTATTTTAAATGAATTTAAATTGAGAAGCGTGAATATTATAATTTAAAACTCACCAATATTATTTTGATTAATAACTCAAACTATTTTGGGATTTCAGGCGGACCAAAAATAAAATATTGGAAAGAGGGAAATATTTATATGTGAACATGTACCATTTATCAAAAAATAAAGCTAACCAATAAAAAGTATCCACGTAACCAACCAACAAACACCGAACCGCATTCTATACTAAAACTCTACTACAAGTCTACAACTAACCTAATTACCCGTTTAACACCTGTTAATTGCTAAACTTAAAAAGATCTGTTTGGCATCCAACACTGTATCTTTAGCTGGCTACTATCTTAGCGACATCTTCAAAGCTTACCCACGCTTTGCTTCTTTGTTGAATCCGCCCCTTCCCTTCCTAAAAACCTCTCTTAACTTCGCATTTCGATTCCCCAAACTCTGTCTTCCTCTTTCTTTCCTTCTCCGGTGAGCTGCCACGTATACATTTCCCGGTTACCATGTCGCAATCTCTCCATTTCTTCCCTCCAAATACTCGTTCCCCTAACCTCACTTTCCCTAAGCAGCCTTACATTAAACCCTCTCTCCCAACCTCCAATTGCCGGTTTCCGGTTAGTTTCTCTTCCAAATCAGTCTCCGTCAAGGCTTCAGCGTCATCAGATCCTAATCCTGCGCAGTCTTCTCAAGTCCTTGTTTCTGAAAACGGCACAGGAACTGGCGTTTTGTCTTCAGAGTATAAGACCTTGCCAGTGGCTGATGCGAGTTCGATTGAGGTGGATGCGGTGACGGAGGTGGAATTGAAGGAGAACGGATTTAGGAGTACTAGGAGGACGAAGCTTGTTTGCACGATCGGTCCTGCCACATGCGGATTCGAGCAGCTGGAGGCGCTGGCGGTTGGAGGCATGAACGTTGCGAGGCTTAATATGTGTCATGGTACGCGCGAGTGGCATAAGAGAGTTATTGAACGTGTTAGGAGACTGAATGAAGAAAAAGGTTTTGCTTTGGCTATTATGATGGATACAGAAGGGAGTGAGATTCACATGGGCGATCTCGGTGGAGCTCCCTCTGCCAAAGCTGAGGTAAATTTTTAGATTCAAATATTGCAGTTGTGGTTATTTTGGTGTTTAATTGTGCTTGTTTTATTGGATATTTTTGTGAATTTCATCGAAGGTTGTTTCGGAGTGCAAGTTATTTGAGTTTCAGTTCATTTAAATACCGTTTAATTTCCAAATCGTTGTTCTTGTTTTTATAGCTAAGTATTTGAGCACTAGGATGAAGGCCTGGTAAGTGGGAACATGCTTATCACTTCTTTAATAATCCTCTCATATGGATTTCGTTACCGGTTGCATGAGTTATTATCTGAGTTTTTTATGTGTTCTTTTTATCATTTTCGTTGGCAATTTTTATAAATGCATTGCATATTTGAATAAGAAGGTTTATTTTTCGGATGATTGTCTAAATTTTGACACCTGCGCTTGAATGTAAAGTTGATTTAACTTATATTATTGATCAATATAGCGTCATTGGGAGGAGTCCTTTTGTAATGAAATAGATTCAGCATTATTATCATAATATCATTACTATAACTAGCTTCTGTTTGCATAGATGGCGTCTACATTCAAATGAATCTTCTTCTGTGGCCATTAAATCTGACATTGAGATGAATCTTCTTCAAAAAATTCTTTCAAAAAAATCTTGTTTAATTTAAGCTGGTTCTTTTTCATTGGCTTGGAGCTCATTGTAATAAGTTTTTCTGCACATGCAGGATGGTGAAATCTGGACTTTTAGCGTCAGAGCCTTTGCCTCGCCTCGTCCAGAACGCACCATCAATGTGAACTATGATGGTTTTGCTGAGGGTAATTTTTATAACATTATCCTTGAAGTTATTTTTATAGGAAATGTTATTTCAGATTTTACCTGTTCTTTTGTTGCTTATACACGTGTGAATCTCAAGTAACTTTAAACCAGTGATTCGTGTGATACAGATGTGCAAGTTGGGGATGAACTCCTAGTGGATGGTGGGATGGTAAGGTTTGACGTGATTGAGAAAATTGGTCCAGATGTCAAGTGTAGATGTACTGACCCTGGACTATTACTACCGCGGGCTAATTTGACTTTCTGGAGGAATGGGAGTCTAGTGCGAGAACGTAATGCCATGCTCCCTACAGTTTCCTCTAAGGTCAGGGCATCTTCTTCCCACCCTTTTTTTACTTTTTCCTACATTTTTGTACGAGTAAAAATTAATTCTTTTGCCAAGCCTGAATAACATCATACAAATAAATTGAATAATTATTTATGTATCTTCAACCAAGTAAAAAGGCTTAATGAAGATTTTCTCGCTGTGTCCTTTAGTTAGATACCTCAAAATTTTGGAAGTTTACTGGTCTCTGAGATTAAATCCATGAGAGAGAATACCGTCTTCAACTGTAGTAATTTTGTTTGGCA
The DNA here is from genome assembly GCA_948193065.1 of Aleurites moluccanus. Taxonomy (NCBI): domain Eukaryota; kingdom Viridiplantae; phylum Streptophyta; class Magnoliopsida; order Malpighiales; family Euphorbiaceae; genus Aleurites; species Aleurites moluccanus. The sequence continues at coordinate 63,336 of CANXYC010952337.1, forward strand.
AGTGGTTATCCATATGATGCTTTAGTATTTGATGTAATCTTATGTTAGTTCTTTTTATTTAAATCTTTTGCAATGGAGTTCAAATCTCTGAATGAAATTCAAATATTAACAAGAGAGCTAAATATTGATAATTTTATATCAGGATGTGGTATGCAAAATTTTCTCGTTTAAGAGTAGAATCTTATTTTGATGATAGTTCAATCTTTTTATCAGGACGTGGCATACATTAGTGGGTAGTTTCTGAGTAGTTAAGCTACTCCAATCGCTCTTTTAATATCAGATACTATTGATAGAAATTGTTGAAATATATCTGTCATCCAGAATCCTAAGCAAGATTAGGAGAACATGTTCATTGTACCTCAAGTTGAACATATGGGTTGGAATTGATTTTGATTCGACAAGGTTTGGAATTCAGTTTCAAACTTAACATTGACAAATGTGTAGTCTGATTGAACATTGCAAAATATAAGGTGCCTCGTGTGAGCAGAGTGGATGAGTTTACATGGCTAAATCTGTTGTAGATGTTGTGCATGCAAATGCATACTTCTGATTGCCTGCATGCCACTTTACTTTTTTGTGCTATTGACAATCTTTTTGTGCAAAATTTAAAGAAGATTTATCTCTTCTCATGCTTGAGATTTTTTTATCACCAGGATTGGTTGGACATTGATTTTGGTATCGCAGAGGGTGTTGATTTTATTGCTATATCATTTGTCAAGTCTGCTGAAGTGATTAATCATCTTAAGAGCTACATAGCTGCAAGGTCTCGTGATAGGTAAGCACA
>CANXYC010952384.1:0-15220 GCA_948193065.1 Aleurites moluccanus
GAATTATATAAGTGCTAACCGGGTCCTTCTACGAATAACCGGTTCTGTACCTCAAGGTAGCCAGGTCATCCGGTTATAGAGTCTGTGACTCGCAGCTTCCTGTGCCAAACTTGCCTATTTTCTTTCCTGCGACTTGGCTGATCTTTGCTTAGCGGTCCGACCCTCCTTGTATTATATTCAAGTCAATTTCTTTTGCCGAATTTTCATCTGCACAAAAACTAAGATTTGGGATGCAATTTATCCTTGTTAGCAATTTATTACCAACACACAAATTATTCTAGATTTTTGGATAAATTATTTCTAAAACTAAACGTCGCTTACCTAGTAATTAAATTCAACTAAAACTTACATTAACTGGCTACAATGGGTTAAAAAGGAATTAAAATAAGTATAAATTATTTAATATTGTCCCTAATTAAATAGATAAAATATCAACCTAACAATTAATTGAATTTAATTGAGATGTGATAGAAAATAAAAAAAAAATTACATTGGACTTTAATGAAAAGAATTAAGGGCATGATTACAAAGAAAGAAAAAGTTTAAGGGCCAAGTTGAAATTTTTCAAGTTAGTGGAAAATGGGACTCACTCAATTTTCAATTCTTTTTAATAAAAAATTTTATAGAAAATTTTAGTTTAGTCCCGTGGCCACCACATGTACAAGTCAATTAATTTTTAATTTCATTTTCTTTATTAATTAATCTTCTTTAAATATGAATGGAACACTTGTTTCATCTCTAAAATTTTCTATTTTTTTTTTCTTTCTCCCTTCCATTTCCTTTTGGACATATATATAAATATAAGGGAGTATTGGAGTATCACAAAAGAGGGTGAATCAAGTTTTAAATGGTGGATTTGGAAGGGAAGTTCAAGGATGGATATTGAGGTAATTTCTATAACTTAGTTCTTAATTCATATATTTGATTTATATGAATATTATAACTATAGAAATAAAGAAATTTATTTGCTATTGTGATAGTATGAATGATATTATAATGATCGAAAATTAGGGTTTTGATTATGTAAATCCTAAGTTTTGAATTAGGAAAGGGAATTGATTCAAGTTTATGGAAGAGCATGGATTTTAAGTAATTTGAAATCTATGTATGAAGATAAAGTTTCACCTTAAATTCCTTGACCTTAACCAAAATTTTTAGAAAAGTGTAAAATATGAAAGTTGTAAATTTAGGTCTTAAATATATGTCTCTAAAATAGTTTTACAAAATTTAAAGCGTGTAAAGAGATATTAATCCTTAAGTGAAATTGGTTTGATTATTTTGAGGACTTTATATTCTGAATTAGAAGATATGTAAAACAAGCAAAGTATTCATTTATATGTTATCTAGATGCCTGAGAAATATTTTTACCATTGGATATACACATTATGAATTATAGTCACAAAAATGAGGTATGTTTGGATGAGACTTTCAGGATAGCAGAGTTGGCTTTAGAGGTTCACCATAAATTGTGTAATTCTTAGATTAATCTAAATTTTGGATATTTTTCATTTCTAGATGTCTAGTTTAAGTAAAAAAATAACTGAAATGATTGGACAAGTGTTTCTAGAGATATGAGTAAATTAATCAAGACTGCTAGTAGTGGATACTAAAGGAAATTCTTAGAAGTTAACCCTAGAATTTGGGGATTATAGGAAATTATTTCAATTAGGGTTTAGTTAATGCAATTTCAAGTTATTTGGAATCTAAATTGAATTCAATTGAATGTATAGCATCAAAGGAACAAGGATAGTTGAGTTGGAATCCATACATGCTAGGTCATGGATTAAAGAGTTAGAGTTATGAATTGTGAAATCTAAAAGATAAGGTGAGTAACGAATATACTATTATACTTGTAATTGAAATTTGAATGATTGATTGGATTATCTATATTCCTTTGCATTGTTGTCCGAATCATCCCTAAGCCCTAATTGTATTGTCATTGCTTTTATCCATCAATTAAATCTTTTGTTATGTTAATTGATGGCCATTGACATGCTTAATTGATTGAAAATCCTAATTTCTTGCAAAACCCTTCATTTGGTTGAACCTTGATTGTTAATTTCTTTGAAATTGTACTTTGATTTTATTCTAATTGTTTCATATTTCTCAATGTCGGCCTAAAAGCATTCTTAGATTCCATATCAAATAAAATTATAGCCATTGAAAATGTAAATCAATATTTTTGGTCGAATACCTCATAAGGAAATCCCAATGTTCACTTCTTTGATTTGATACCCAATTAAATATTCTATTAATATATCTAAACCATTGTAATGTGTTAATTGTCTATACCCTTCATTGAGCTTGTTAAAATATACCTTGAACCTTTTATTGATTGTTAATGTGATTCCTAAAATTAAACCTAATTAAAATTGCTATTGACAGGCCTACTCACCTGATGGAGTATGATAACAATTTCATCAGACATTGTACACAATAAGATTTTTTTATTGTATACCTTAGCTAGGAGGGGGTTAAGGTCTTAGCCATGCAGTCTGATCAACTATATGATTGTTAATGTGAAGCATGCTACCAGACTGTAACCTCTACTTATACATTCAATGGATTTTGTAAAATTACCATTATTATAAAACTGTAAATTGTTCATTGATACCTAATCGTTTGATTGAACACCAGACCTCTTTAATTTATTGATTATCCTACCTAAACTTCTCATTGACTATTAATTGAATCAATTGTTATTGCATAATAAATTAATTACATTTTTAATGGCTATGACATACTTACTTGTATTCCATTACCTAATTGATATTTAATATATCTTTTGTATATCTTCACTTTCCTTGTGAGTTTGTCTTGAAATACCTAGCCTTACAAGTATAGTAGTGTATTAGTTACTCACTGAGTATATTACTCACTTAATGTGGTTTTATACTTTTCAGGTAGCGAAGTGATTAGAAGGATTCCAAAGCTTTCTCCTTCCTCTATCGGATCCATTGAGGCTAATGTAATTTTTAGTTTGATATTTTATTAGCTACTTTAGAAGCTCCATGATAAAGGGTTTAGATTTTACATATATAAAATAACTAAATAACTTTAGTGGATTGATAGTACCAGTGTATTAGTTTAATGACCTAAATGATTAATAATATGATAAAGGGGTAATTGCTAATAATTAAAAAATGGATAATAAATGACTATAGAATTAATTGATAGAAATTAATATGAAGAAATTAAATATTAATTAATTTAATTGTAATTGACTTATGATAATGCGAACATTGAGGTGAATGATTGAAAATGGAGAATGACGTGAATATTGTAAATTGGTTATTGAAGTTGAGGTTATAATGTAGGTTGTGTTTTGTTTATTGATTACTATTCATTGTAGAAATGTATTGAAAACTTAGGGAAAATTCTGATAAAAATTTTATGGATTTAATTATTTTTAATTGTAATTAACTGTAGTGGGTTATATGGGTGGTTGGTGGCATTAGACTTGTCTGTGCCTTAGGACCGTCATGTCCCCTCTAAAGTGAAGGATATGACAATAGCAGGGACTACTTATCTTATAGTGTTAATTATCCATAAGTAGCGGGGTTACTTAAGTATGTAGTGGACACTACAAAACAGCAATATGCAATTTGAAAATTAAACCTTGCATATAATTAAACAAACAACATTGGATGATTAATTAATTGTTTATACCCATCAAAATGAGCATGTTAGAATACTAAAAATCTAACAGTTTTATATTTTAATCTTTTGTTATCTAATTTTATGTTATATTAATACATAAAATTTTTAAAATTTTAATTATACTATAATCTTGAAATTATTATATTATTAAATATTTTTATGTGACTATACAACATCAACACAAAATTTAGTAAAATGATTAAAATCGATAATTTTACAATTAAATGAAGTATATATAATGGATGTTTATTATAAATTCTTTATTCTAAATAAAATTTAAATAGTAGTTACAAGTTTTATTATATCACTAATTTTAATTAAAACTTAAAAGTATAAAATTAAATAATAAAAGTAATAATTTTAAAGTTGAAAATTAATCTATAATGAATAAAATAAGAAAAAAAATTGTAATATTTTATAAAATATAAAAAATAATATATAAGTTTGTAAATTGTAAAGAAAGATAAGGTAAAAATGTAAATATATCAGAAGTAAAATTAAATGGTTAATATATTATTTATTGGGAATAGTAAAATCCATAGTTTCTTTAAATATAGTTATTAAATATAAATATTTTTTTATAATAAATTTTTATTAATTAAAAATAAAAGAATATTTTTTCCAATTTTTTTTCTATTTAATTCGACTGTAGCATTCTATTTATGTTGTTAATTTTTATATCTTTATAAAATTTATAATTTTATTTATTATAATTTTTATAAAAAGTATAATTTTAATATTTAATTATTTTCTTTTTTAAAATTTGTCTTCATATATAAATTAATTTTTTTTTTACTTTTAGTTTAGAAAAATAAAAATAAATATTCAACTATATAATATGGAGTAAAAAAAAGGATGATAATTAACTTATATTAAATATTTATACTCAGTAAATCTTATAAGATATTCTAAATTAATATAATTTATATCATATTATATAAAACTCAATAAAAACTTAAATAATAGTAATAATAATATAAATTAAATAACTTATAATTAATAAAAATCTCCTAATATTCTTCTAATAACTATGATTTAAACCATGTTCAGTAAAATTTAATAAAAAAATTTAAGAAATAATAAAATAAAAAACATAAAATCTATTATTATTTTAAAGATATAATTGATAATTTTGTAAAAAAAAACCATATAATTGCCAATTTGAAAAATAATGGCAAACTTATATTATTATATAGATAAATTTGTTATATGGTTAATAACGCGAATATATCAATTCAAGACATGGTCTGATCACCGACGGAATAATGGACTGAATCAGTCGGATAAAAAATTGTATTTACCGACGGGTCGCATATTCGGTCGGTAAATTACCAACGGTAAAATAGTTGGTAATTTAAGTGCCGTGAGTCGGTAACTTTACCGACAATAAATTCCCTCAATAAATTTAGTTGTTGGACAATTAGGATATTTGGTTTAATTGGTCGGTAATTCAAATGCTTCTACCAAAAAATGGTTGTTAAATTCCATTGGAAAATCTGTTAGTAAATTATTAAATATTTTTTAAATAAATTATTAAAATCATAAAAATTATAATTATATTTATATACTTTTAATGATTACATTATATTAATTATATTTAAATATTGCAAATGAAGAAATTAATTAATTAATAATAAATTACATATTAATATATAATTAAAAATTTATAAAATGAACAATAATATGTTAAAATTTAATACAAAAAATAAAAACATCTAATTAATATCAGTATGGTTTTCATCATCTAAATTCTCCTAATCAAGGAGATAATCATCATTTCCTGTAACAACACCATCTCCTGAAGTCCCGGTATCAGAAGTTGGATGAGCAATAGGTTGTGATAACGTAGGAGCAGACTCAAATGGCGGAGCATCATACTCAAATGTTAGAAGAGGTATGTCAGTGGATGTTGCTACCATTTGCATCCATTGTTGCATACATTGTCTGTCAAGCTCCAATTGTTGCATATGTTGTCTGTCACTCTCTAAGAGTCGTCTATCCACCTCTGTACTTGTTCTTGTGCTCACCTATTTATTTTTTCTTGGATATTGTCAAGACTCAAATCTGAGGCCATAATCGACGTGCATTTAGACCAAAATCTAACTACACAAGTCTAGCAATTATTATAGCTATTGACCATGTAACAATTTAAATACGTTAATTTACAAATATCCCAAAAATAAAACAACTAAATATTAAAATAAATAAGTAATGAAAATCATCTAAATGAAAAACTAAAGAAGTATTCTAGACCTTAATTCAACTTGAGATAAAAGAAAAAGTAGAATAACTTTGTCAAATAGTTAATATCCTGCAAAATAAGAAGAACTGTAGAAGAATAAGCATATATCATATTGCTCAGTGAGAACACAAGAGGCAAAGAACTTCCTAACCACGTTACTTACATTATATCATACAAATAAATCATTAAGTGATTTTCAAGTATTTCATATAAATGTAACAACTCACATTTAAATATTCATATAATAAAAGACACATTAAATTCAAATGTTAACTTTATCATTTTCACAATCACCACCAACATCCAAGTAATTACAATACAACACATATAATGGGAAAGACCTTGCCAGACTTGCCAAATAACATATAAGGCATTAAGCCCAAATACTATTTATAATTGGGGCACTGTAAATAGGCCCTGTACACATATAACATATAGGGTATTTCAGTCCGAATCATATAATAGTCTGTAACTCCCCAAAATGGAACATAATAGTCTTAGAGTGGGACCCTCTTAACTACCAACACCCGTAGAACCCTTGCTATCAACTCACATATCACCTATTATAATATACTCATTCCTTGTAAAATAATACTAGCACATAATCTATATATCTCATACCACATCATTATCATCATCAAATACTTATCTCATATAATTTATAATATGTTAAGTAATTAATTTAGATAATTTAATTACATATTATGCATGCAAATTACTGTGTAGCCCAGTTTAACCATGGAGCTTTTATGGAATAACAAAATTAACAAGCTTTAGAAATTTACATAGCTAAAAAAGAAGTCGGTTCCTCTGAAGAAGAAGGATGCCTTAGGAACTGCTACAGTATACTTTGAACCTGAAATACCACTAAGAGGTGAGTAAAATTACTCAGTGAGCTATAAATATATTATTATGCATAAAGGCTAGATGTGAAAAAGAATAATCCACCAAATGCTCATATAAAAAGAAATTAGTTAACAAGTTAATAATTAAGGTAAAGTAGGGTACAGGTACAATCAATGTACAAGTTAGGTAGCATATATGGAAATGAAACATAACAGATATAGGGCATCGTACTCGTAAAAAAAAACTCGTGAGCTACACTTTTAGTAGGTTAAACACATAAAATGACATAAGGTTAATCAGACCTTATGGCTAGGACTTAACCCTTCCTAGCTAGGGTTATGGAATAAATCAATGTAGACATTGCCGATGGTTCTCACCCACTACTCCATTGGAAGGTAGTTATGTCATGTTATTAGCTTTTCAATACAATAAGGTTCAATGACTAATAAAGGTTCACATATGACATCAACTATATAAGAAAAGGCATATCATTTTAAGTAATACAATCATGAACTCATTAGGTATTATACCAACAAAATAGTAATACTCAAGAAAGAACAATTAAATGAAAATCTATCAATGTCATTTGGTTTAAGATAGAATCCATCATCATTGGTACCAATATATCAAATGGCAATAGGTTTAAGGTTAAACATTTAGTGAATTGAAAGTTGGTTTCATTGAGATATTTAATCGAACATATGGTGTGCATGATTTTAATATCAATTTAATAGGATTTTGGGGTAACACTAGTTAAGCCAATTCATCAAACATCAATAAATCAATTTAAATAAGAAAAAGGAAGTTCAAACTTATTCAATAACCAAGTGAATTAGGCTAATAAAAGCAAGAAAAAATAAAAAAATAAAATAAAAAGAAAAGGCTAGGGGTTTCAGCCATGGAAGGGAAATTAGGGAAAAATTTTTCATAATTTCAAACAAGACTATAAATGACTGTAATAGTACATTTATAACTCACCTAATTGCTTGGTTTGATAAAAAAAAATACCTTAAAAGCTCAAATTCTCATATAAGGCACACATTTCCTTCATCTTTCCTTCCTTTACCATTTTCAATTTCCTTTGTTTCTACAATATAAATTCCATGTGTTTTAGATTCATTTTGATGTAAAAAAGACATAATCTAAGCTTATTTAAAATTAAACTTAACTCTTTGAAATTTTGAACTTTTACAACACTAACTCATGTTCAATTCATCCTATAATTATATATATACTTCTATTTACATAATTAATCATCTATATCTATCATACTGTTGATACTGATTTTTGATACACCTTAATCTTGAGTTGAAGCCTTATGATGTGACATCAAGAATCGAGATTGCAAGAAAAAGATTGCTTGTCAAAGTGATTACTTTTGCTTTTGGATCGAGAAAATTACTAGAGTTACCTTAGCAATTGATGGTTCAAATTTATATTTTAATTTAAAATGTGTCAAAATATGTTTCAAAATGAATTTCAATCATTTTGGGCTATATTCGATAATTTGAGTACAAATCGGGCTCATAAACAGTCGTCTGTTTGAGGCAAGCCGTCGGTCCTATGCAAGTCTGAAACTAATTTAAGTTGTTTTATCAGTTAATAAGAATTTAGAAATAGTTTTAAATATTTTTGAAAAGTTTTGGGTCATTTTGGACGGATCGGACTCAAGAACGAGCATGCGGGGCATCGACAGGCCCGTTTGTGGCAGGCCATTGAGCCCATTCATCAACCATTGGCTTGTGGCTTCTTGCCACAACCATATGGCTGGTTGTAAGGCTGCACTGCCCAAGGAAGGGAAGCATGGCCCAAGGAAAGGCCATATGGCAAGCTACGGACCAGTTCATGCGCGCCGCCGCAAGCCTTTGCCATCACCTGGTCTGAATTTTCTTTCAATTTTGGAAGATTTCAAGTCTTTTTTATGCCAATTTAGCTACTGGAAGGGTTCCTATTTGGGATTTTGATCAAATAGGAAGTTTTGGGTTGAAAGCTAAAAAGGAAGCTTTAGGGCTTCTAAGTTGGCAAGTAACTCTAAAGCTATTTTGGAAGCCACATTATGGCTGTTTGGGAGGTTTTATTACTTAGAAAGTTTGAATAAAATAAAATAGGAGTATTTTAACTTGTTTTTTCCTATTCAAGTGACAGTAGAAGCTTATAAATAGGCCTCAATTCTCACTAGTTTGAGGATCAATTTTTTTTTACTCCTAAGCTCTTCGCAAACTAACTCTCTCTTTTAATCAAACACAAAACTAAATTTTAAATCAATCTTATTACACAAAGACTAAAGATTTTATTAAAATCAATCAAATTTATTTAAAGTATATAAAATAATTATCTTCTTCAAGGAATCAAAGGAACAAAATTAGGATTTGTTTCTTTTCCTAAATTTCTTTTAAGAACATATCAAGAATGTTCTTGATAGTGTTCTTGATAAAAGGAGTATATTTAATTGAATCAAAGCTTGATTCAAAGTAAGCACTTGACAATAAGCGATCTTCTTCGAGCAATCGGCATTCTTGACATTCGAAATCACCCATAAGACGAACGAAGTCTAAGGACGATTTGCCGAGCCTTGGTATGTCCAAGTTTGAGTAGTTTCCTCTTTTCATTTTATTTAGCAATCATGTGAGTTTTTGGGCATAATCACATGGATCGGTAACAATCCATGTGATCTTTCTTTTCTTCTTTGTTTTAAAATCTCTTATTATTAACTAAGTTTGAATCAAGAATTTGTATTTACATGATGTTTAATTATGCTTAAGTAAAAAATCCAATTAATTTGAGCTAAAAGAACCTAGAAAGCATGTTTAGGTCCCTTTTGCATGAAACTCATATTTTTGTTTCTAGACACTATTTTGTTGTTCTTTTCTTTGTTTAAAAACCATTTTGAATAAGTTTAAAATACTTAGGATCATTAGGATTAGTTTTTAAATCATTTAGGATAAAAAAAAGTACCAAAATTTCTCAAGAAAAAGTTGCAAAAACGATTTGCATTCAAATAGGAGGCTAAAATTAGGTCAGAAGGGCCACATAGCCTTTCCCTATCTTGTGCAGACTGAGAAGGGCCACACGGCCCTATGTTTCTCTTGGAGTGTTTCCTGTGCCATTGAGGCACTTGTTTGTCTTCTTTGTTTGTTTTATTAACTTCTTATGTCTACTTGATGCTTCTAATTGTATTTGAATGTTAATATGTCATGAATAGATGCATGAAGCCTAAGATAAAAGACTACATGATAGTTTCTATTAACTCAAAATCATACTAGGACCAAAAGTGTCAAAATTAAGCTTAGTTATGTATGGTTATTGCTATAATGCCTAGTTTAGGTTATAAGCTTGAAAATTGGCATGTTTATTACTATGTGACTATATGGCATATTAAATATACATCAAATGACCTCAAAATCAATATGATGCCATGAATGAATAAATTTGGGGCATGTACTTTAAATGCATAAGGCATGATTGATTGAATATATACTTTGTTGCCATACCATACAAAAGGCTTCTATAGGTTAGAATGCCATGACTAGGTTAGTTGTCTAAAGTGATTTAACTTGCATATAATTTGGTGCATACATCATTATTTTGGTCATTTGTATATAAAACAAATGGTTAATGTCATGCTTATATGATTTGCATTATGCATATAGTAAATATGATTTTTGGTATGATTAGAAAAAGTATGCCATTTTGCAAAGTATGTTGTGCATACATTCGTGTTGTATGAGCTAACCATGTAGGGACAAAGTAAAATAAATAATATGAGGCTTATAAAGCCTAAGCATGAATGAAAGATAAACGAGCTTAGATTGCATTAAGGCCCCGAAAAGCAAAGTCCAAGGTGTACATATTTTGTTTAATGCATTAGATTATGCAATTCGGTTTCCTTTTTTGTTCCTTCTTTACTTTAAAATGTTGGATGAATAAATGAATGTTTGTAGTATGTTCTGATTATATAAATATCTTGGTAAGGGTAGATGGTTCATTTTTCCTTCCATTTTTTTAGGGATAGTGCGAATAGATGTAGTGCAATGAACATGAACATTTTAGGAAATCTTTAGGCGTGACCTTGTGAAATTGTATAATTTACTAGACCTTGTATAATTTTATCTAAGGAGATTGGGTTTTAAGTGAGATCGCTAGTGACTCCTCCAATCTTTTCTGGGAATTATGCTTAGTCTAGTTTATGGGATGGTCGAGTATGTGCCATGATAGAACTTAGTTTTTTGGCTTATGGTTTATTTCTTTCAATGTTATACCTAAGTTTAGTTCACCAATGACTTCTAGCTAAATAGGAAGGCAAGTCAATAGCCATGTGGGTTGGGATACCTAACACCTTCCCCAATCCGTACCCGGTTTTCTTATATGGATCTTTGAATTAGGTAGCCTAGTGCTTAGCTTAGGATAAAATTGTCACTCATTTCTTAGAGGAAGGAAATGTACTGTATTTATGGTCTCAGTTACACCTATAATCGAGTGGTGACTCCTTTTCTCAGTTTGGTTAACCCTTACCAATATACTTTAGGTTTGAATTTAGATTGTCACCACAAAAGACATCATAGTCTAGCCACTCCACTAGGGACTTGAAAAACCAATTCTGTCACGACCCATTTTCAGATCGCGACGGTCCTAGGATGCGGGAGATGCCAATGGTGATCGGCACCCGTAGAACCCAGTATCACACGTAAAATCTATAAACCACAATATTATTATCCATTTTACTTAATTACCATCCATTCTGCTATTCTGCAATTCATTTTGAAATTTAATGCAATTGGCTGTAACAATCATTATATCATACCATATACTCATCATATATCATATTATATCATCACATACATATATAATTATTCATATCCTAGCTAATCTATATATACCCCATGGAGCAGCTAGATTACGAACACCAAAAATAGTACACAATTCAAATATATACATAAAATGACTGTAGCAGAAATCCTCGGATGACAGATGATGGGATTCTGCAATTTACTCCTCTCCTGAAATAGTTAAACAAGGAAAAGGTGAGTATATAAGATACTCAGTGAATCTATGTGCATCACAAGTCAAAATAGGATGGAACAATGATATATATATATATATGATAAAGGAATAATGGAACTGTATCAATCATATTGGTTTATAGAATTAGTATCAGAAATCGATAGGAATATCAATGGTCATGAAATCATATGGTAAGACAGATATAGGGCCCTGTAACACGTAGACTATGTGTAATCACACAGTCGATCATATATCAAGTAGGCATAAGACTGATCAGGTCCTATGGCCGGGACTAATAACCCTTCCCAGCTAGGATATCAATATCAATGTGCACATTGCCGACAGTATGTACCCACTACCCTGTCGGATCGGCAGCTCTGTCAAACCACATATAGGTCAATACAAATGAACATCATATCAATAGACACCATTTTTAATCAATGATATCATCAATGGTATCAAACTCAATATCTTTCATATCAAATGGTATTTGAATTAAAGGCATTGCAATATACAACATTCAATCAAGGATAAGGGTTATGGTAAACAACAAAGGTATGAAACAAAGGTTGGTTAGACAAAGAAAATCAGCGGGCCAATTGGCATGCCAATGTCGCTGGCGACAATGGCATTCAAACGGTAGGCCTATGGAATACAAAGCAATAGGCCAAAGACAAAATGAACTAGGCATTTTATCAAACACTTGGTGGGCACAATTTGGCAAGCCAATATGTTAGGTTTAGGTGCAAATTTGACTTGCCTATTTGAATCAACAACAAAGCACATTGACAACAATAACATAGGTATCAAATAAGCAAGATTAAACAACACAAAATGAATCAAATTGGCTAAGGAAACATGAAGAAAAACAAGCAAAAATACAAAGGGGTGAATAGTGTCATTAATTTGGCCAAACATCAACTTTCACACATGGTTTCCAATTTCAATTTTAAAGCATTAGGCATGTTAATTGATGCATATAAGACTCACCTAAGCCTTCCAATTGCTTTGAAAAATTGCTTTCCACCCAAATTCTTCAATTGAGCCGATTAGGGCAACTTTGTCAAAACTTGCATTCTACACCAAATAATCCATCAATTAGTTACCTATTAACTTCCAATTGACATATTCTAATATTAATTAACATAAACTAATACTAAATCATCAAACCCTTCATACAACTTCAAATAAGCTAGGTAATTTAGGCATTTTCACCAATTTGCATCAATTGATGCAATCTAACCTAAAACCCATCAAATTCAGGCTTAAAATCATTCAACTAAACCATAAAATCAAACAAACAAACTTCTTACCTTGAATGGAGGTTCCACCCGAATTGGCTCTTCAAAAATTCCTAGGTTTCCTTTGCTCTTCCTTGCAAATTGATGATAGAAATGGAAAGAACTAAGTTGATAACCAAGTTTTCTGTCAATTCTCTTAAGGAAATTTTGTAAGAAATGAAGAAAAATGGAGGCAAAATTGAAGGATGAGGGTTCCATCACTTAAGAGAAAAGGAAGAAGATGATAGCCATTTGTTCTAAGTGTTGCTTAAATACAAAAATTAATTGCAAAATTATAACTTGGTCCCTAAACTTCCATAAGTTACACTTTGACCCCAAATTCTTTTGTAATTTATTCTGTCAATTCTGTCAGGATTTGGATTCTAATGTGGGGAGTCAATAAGCTTATTTTAATTTATACTTATTTATAAAAATAGTTTCAGAGTCATTCTATAATTTCGACGGACCAATTTTTACTATTCACCTTAAAGTTTCTTTTATTTATAATTTTGCCATTGGTTACTTTTTTAGTGTTCCTAAATATTTTTTAATTCTTTCTTTTTACTAAAATTACACATGCATTAAGGTGATTTTTTACCCCTTGGTCCAATTCAGAAATTCTTTTGTTGACTGTTAATTTCTTGGCAATGCTCTCGACACCGCCGCTTTCCGGAAAAGTAACTAGTTCGCTTTCTAACTGTGTCTCTAAAATTATTTTCCATCATTTCAAAATTTTTGAACCACATACTGAGAAGTAAATCATGCATATAAATTATAACTTTCTAGGGTATTACAAATTCCCTTAGTTAGATGTTATAAAAAAACTTAGGTTTTCTTCATTTTTAGGAAAACTTTACCATAAGCTTTTGAAATAAGATTTCTTAATATATTAAAAAGTGGTGGCATGACCTGCCGTCTATCCCTCATCTTTTCTCTAAAATAATGGAAACTTTGTTTGCCTTGTTGTGCAATAAATTATTGTGAAACATGCATCATGCATCATACAAGGAAAAATCTAATCCATGAACTTTATGCAACCATTTAAGTTCATATATCTAAAAATGACCAAATCTAAATCCAAGTCACTTATTCCTTCAAAGAGAGAGAGAGGGAAGAAGAAGTGACTGAAAGGGATAGCCCATCTCTTAAGTATCAAAAAGTAAAAGTTAAAGAAATAAAAGTCATAAACTTAGATGAATATGAAGCTGATGTGGAAGACAATCTTGAGAAGATAGAAACAATAGAGAGTGATGAAGAAGAGTGGTATGAAGAAATAGAAGATTTGCCTACCCTCCATGATGAATCTCTAGAAAGAATGATAAAAGAATAAGTCTATGAAATCCAAGAGGAAGAAAGCACAGTTGAAAGTCCACTATTTGAATCACCCTTTTATAAACAACTCTATTAAATTTGAAGAATGAGTAGAGGAGTAATCACTGAGGTTGAGGCATTCCGAAATGATTTGACTAGGTATCATGATATTCTATTGATTGATTCCTTAGCAAATGAGAACATAGAAGATAAGGAAGAGGAAGATCCAAAAGAAGAGGATCCAGAAGAAGACGAAGATTAAGATAATTTGAGTTAGGAAATTTATCTTGTTAGGGCTATGTCCCAGGAACATTTTGAAATAAAACCAAGTTATAACAATGCCATTTTTGAATAATTTTTTAGTATCTATTTCTTGTTATTCCCCACTTTTCCCAATATTTTGAATATGAATAAATTACCCACAAAAGGAAAGGCCACTCCGCCTTCTTTTTCCCAAATAAATTAATGAAGTAATAATTGACAAAGACTTAGGGTTTGGTCTAATGGAAATATGAAACATTAGTCATCTACTGCATTCATGCATTAATGTATTCATACCTGATACTTGGCTTTATAGCCATAGAAAACGCTAGGTAAAAAGAAAGACTAAGGTCACGAGACTTGAAATGAAGAAACCAAAAGGTTGGAAAGAAAAGACGGGAAGGAAAGTCTTGATTTAACAAAGATCTACAAAAATTTGGATTGGACTCCATTGTTGGAAAAAGATTCCTAACCTATACCTAGCTCGTCCACAAGAGATAGTACTGTACAAAAGAGTTTCTTTTTTTTTTTTTTTTTTTTTTTTTTTTTTTTATCGAAGCCGAACAAAGTGAATTAATTTATAAGATGGATTATGATGTAAATAAGAAAGAAAAAAAAG
>CANXYC010952517.1:0-16544 GCA_948193065.1 Aleurites moluccanus
TATATATATATATTAATACTATTTGACAATTAATTTAGTGGCTAAGAAATTAAAAGAAAAAAAATTGTCATTGTGCAGTGCAGTCACCATTACATCATCAGAGTTGTCTATACAGATAAGGCTAACATGTGGGGGTCCAGCAAAACCGAGCGTTTCTCTGTCCTTTCTCTTTATACAATCGTTACAATGTTTCTGCTACAAACATTAGTAAAAAAAATAAAAATAAAAATAAAAAAGTCAAATGGTTCATACCCAATTTAAGTTTTTTTTTTTTTTTTTTTTTTTTTTTTTTTTTTTTTTTAAATTCATACAATTAAAGATATTTTTAAATTAATTTATCTATTTATCAAAATTAATTATTTTTATCAATCAAACTTTTGTCTAGTAGTTAAAAATTAAAGCTAAGATTATGAGAAGTTATATATTCAACTCTCAAATTTATTAAATTTAATTTATAATTTATATGAGTTATTTTTTTTTTATGTTAAAATTAATTTATGATTTATTTTTAATGTTAAATTTAAATTAATTTATAATATTGAATGTAATTTGTACATTTGATATAAATTTTATAATGTATTTTTACATTTGATTTGCACACATTAATAATAAAAAAATAAAATAAAAATTTATCAATATATTAAATATTTAATTCTTAAGAGATTAATAAAAATCTTTATTATAATAATAAATAATAAATTTTATATTTATTTATTAAAAAATTAATTAAATTATACCTAATTATTTTTATTTTTTGAAATAGTAAATAGAAGAAGATAAGCTAAGAATTAATTACAAAAAAAAAAGTGACAGATGTGTGGCTAGTTTCAACGAATGATTCGAGGAGGATATTAGAAATTTCTCCCCTCACATGCAAGACAGAATAGATGTAAAAATAAAAAAATAAAAAATGGACCCCACTCTTCATCTTCTTTTATTGGAGGATTGAAATGAAATCTAGCATAAAAAAATATATAATTTTAAATTCTAAACCATAATAAAGAAAAAATAATCTATAAATGATTTTTTTATTACTTGAATTTACTGAAAAACCTTTGAAACTTTTTTTTTTAAACATTGAAAAATCAATTCTGAATATATTATTTAAAAATATATATATTTCTCGTTAGATCATGTATCAGTGTATAAAAATTTATATTTTAAAAAATTGAAATTAAAAATTTAAAAAAAATATTTAAATAATAATAAAATATTTAAATACTTTAGAGAAAAATAAATTACTTAAATTTAAATTTATTATAGTTAAATTATTTTTACGAATACTTAAATTTTATCGAGTAGAATAAAATAATTTATTACATTAAATTTGCTCAATAAAAAAATAGAATTATATAAAAAAAATTGTATGATATTGTTTCCATTTTTAACTCTTAAATGTTTCCAATCAAACACTTTGATATGAATATATAAATATTTTAAACTTATGGGCAATAATTAAGAAAAAAATTCCCGATATAAAAAATTAAAAAATTACACTAAAAAACTGGGTTTTTTTATAATTATAAAGAAAAGGTTCTTAAAATAATTAAACAAGGGTATAATGGTCATTACGATTGCTAATAATTAAGTAGGCCTGTCAGTACCGTAAACCAAGTTATTCTCCGAGCCGAGAAGACCAAGCGGAGAATTAAAAATACACCATATTCGTAGAATAGTAATTTAATTAAGGGCAATTTCGTCATAAACTAGTAGCCTCCATCTTCACTATATAACAAGCTCACTCTGCCCCCTATGAAAAATACCGTTTTCAGCTACAGAGAGAGATTGCGAGAGAATTCAAAATTTCATTTTGTGCTCATCAATGGCGAGCAGAACTCATTCCCATGCACCAGACGGTGGAGAAGCGGCGGCGGAGGAAGCGGCGGCGAACGGAGAGTCAACAGAGCATGAGAGATGTGCAATAGAAGAGGTGGCCCTGGTTGTGCCAGAAACAGATGACCCAACACTTCCAGTGATGACATTTCGTGCTTGGTTTCTGGGTTTAGCCTCATGTGTAGTTTTAATATTTTTAAACACTTTTTTCACTTACCGTACACAGCCACTCACAATTTCAGCAATCCTTATGCAAATTGGTGTTTTACCCATTGGGAGATTCATGGCCAGAGTACTTCCTACTACGGAGTATAAGATATTTGGCTATGGTTTTAGTTTGAATCCGGGGCCTTTTAACATCAAAGAACATGTGATCATCACAATTTTTGCTAATTGTGGTGTTTCTTTTGGTGGGGGTGATGCTTACTCCATTGGTGCTATTACTGTGATGAAGGCTTATTACAAGCAAAGCCTTAATTTTCTTTGTGGGCTCATCCTAGTCTTGACTACTCAGGTATAATCAATCATTCTTTTATGGGTCTTTTCTTTTCTTTTTGCTTCTTTGTTTTCAATTTGCATTTGATTTCAATTTGTCTCTAATCATTTTATTCTTCTTTTTCTTTTATTTATTTATTTTTTTGTGAAAAGTCCTTGCTTTATATTTTAATTATCTATATTTTTGGAAACTGTTTTTTGTTTTTTTTTTTAAATAAGATTTTTTTATTAATTACCTTTTCTTTTGGTTGATACGTGCAGATATTGGGGTATGGATGGGCTGGGATGCTTAGAAGATATCTGGTTGATCCTGTAGAGATGTGGTGGCCTGCAAATCTTGCTCAGGTTTCTCTATTTAGGTCTGTTTTTTTTGTCCTCCTTTACACTTATTTTTCCTTGTATTTTTTGTGAACGTCTGATTGGTTGACGAAAAAGTGTGAAAGAATAAAAAAGGCTTAACCTTTTGGTTTTATTACGTGTCTATGTAGTACTCTGATACGGTTTGATGGATTTGTTGGAACTTTTTAATCTGTTTTGTAAACAATATAGATTAATAAACCCAATTTTATTCTCTCATCAATGACTAAATATATTTATTCTTCAACAATTTCGATGGTTTTTTTGATGTTCACATTCAATCCATGAAGATCATTATGGAATTAGTTGTAAAACAGACTGAAGCTGCACAAAACATCAGAAAATTCTTGCCTTATTTTGGTATAGTGTGGGTGGCATTTGATCAAATACTTATAGTTTGGAATGATAAAGTGAGCATTAGTGGAAAGGCAAAAATGTGCTTTTTTTTTTTTTTTTTGTTAATATGCGACAATAGCATGCTTATTGTTTGAGAATTTGTCTAATGGACTGCCTGGCTTTATTTTTTGAGTGTAAAATATTCCAGGAGCGGACACTGCCCAACTCTAAAGGCATATTGTAAATGGATGATGAAAGCTTTTCCTTTTCTTTATTCCGTGATGAAATTATAGTTGGGATTATTGCTAATGAACTTACTGGCTGAATAATGTATAATTTAGATAAGTATATATAAAAATTGTGATTAACTTGTAGTTTATTTCCATGGGAATAATTTTGATCACATGTCAACAACTTCTCTGCAGGGCACTCCATGAAAAGGATCTCAAAAGTAAAGGCACGACTCGGATGCGATTCTTCCTTGTAGCGATGACAGCAAGCTTTCTTTATTACGCACTCCCAGGCTATTTGTTCCCAATGTTGACATTTTTCTCATGGGTTTGCTGGGCATGGCCTAAGAGTATCACAGCTCAACAAATAGGGTCGGGTTACCATGGACTCGGAATTGGTGCCTTCACTTTTGATTGGGCTGGGATTTCAGCGTACCATGGCAGCCCTTTGGTAACACCTTGGACATCCATTGTCAATGTCGGGGTTGGCTTTATCATGTTTATCTACATTATAGTCCCTCTGTGTTACTGGAAGTATAACACTTTTGATGCTCGGAAGTTTCCAATATTTTCTAATCAGCTGTTCACTAGAACTGGACACAAATATGATACTACAAAGATCTTGACCCCAAATTATGAACTTAATATTGCTGCTTATAATAGTTACAGCAAGCTTTATCTTAGCCCTCTGTTTGCCCTGTCAATTGGATCAGGATTTGCAAGGTTTACAGCAACTCTGACTCATGTGGCCTTGTTTCATGGAAGGTAGGCTGCTTTCTAATTCCAAGTTTCATACAATCATTATTTTGTTGGAAGTTATTAAACTTTCTTGAGTTGGATCTTGCAGAATCATTAAATGAGTATTTTCCATTTTGTAGTGATATTTGGAGGCAAAGTAGATCAGCAATGAAGAATGTAAAATTGGACATTCATGCAAAATTGATGCAAAGTTACAAACAAGTGCCTGAATGGTGGTTTTCTGCTCTATTGATAGGGAGCATTATCCTATCTTTATTGATGTCTTTTGTGTGGAAAGAAGATGTGCAGCTGCCATGGTGGGGTATGCTATTTGCCTTTGGTCTGGCTTGGATTGTTACTCTTCCTATTGGGGTCATTCAAGCAACTACAAATCAGGTAATTACTCAGACAGATTCAAAATGTGAACAAATTGCATTCTATTGATTTTGGCCTTATAATGTTCTTGTGTTCACAATGCAGCAACCAGGATATGACATAATAGCGCAGTTCATATTTGGGTATGTCCTACCAGGAAAACCAATTGCGAACTTGATTTTCAAGATTTATGGACGAATTAGCACAATCCATGCTCTCTCTTTCTTATCCGACCTTAAACTTGGGCATTACATGAAAATACCACCGCGGTGCATGTTTGTGACTCAGGTATTGTAGCCGAGTAACTTGTGTGGTTGAGCATTTGAAGTTTTCGTTACTTTAGTGCAAAATACTCACAATTTGGTGGTTTTTTTTCCTCAGTTGGTGGGAACTTTGGTTGCTGGTATTGTCAATCTTGCTGTTGCATGGTGGATGTTGGACAATGTCGAGAACATCTGCGATGTTGAAGCACTCCATCCTGAAAGTCCTTGGACCTGTCCTAAATATAGAGTCACTTTTGATGCTTCTGTCATTTGGGGCCTGATTGGACCAAAACGACTCTTTGGACCTGGAGGGATGTACCGGAATTTGGTGTGGTTATTCCTTGTTGGAGCTTTGTTGCCAGTACCTATTTGGATACTGAGCAAAATGTTCCCTGAAAAGAAATGGATTCCATTGATTAACATACCAGTTATATCATATGGATTTGCTGGAATGCCACCTGCAACTCCAACCAATATAGCTAGCTGGCTTATCACTGGAATGATCTTCAATTACTTTGTATTCAGATATCACAAACGCTGGTGGCAGAAATATAATTATGTTCTGTCTGCAGCTTTAGATGCTGGTACAGCTTTCATGGGGGTATTATTGTTCTTCGCTTTGCAGAACGAAGGCAAAAATTTGAAGTGGTGGGGTACAGAAATTGATCATTGTCCTTTGGCAACGTGTCCTACTGCACCTGGTATTGAGGTTAAAGGATGTCCACTCTTTAAATAGACGCGTAACTAGCCATAGAAGGCAGAATTGGCTTAGTTCTAAGGGAGGGAAGGGAAATACGGTAGAGCAGGGAAGGAACTTGAAATAATTAACTTTATATATTTTACACAGGCTTCTTTACCTCTATCAAAAGCAAAAAAGGGTTCTGTATATGCTCTGTGCTTCTGGCTTAGTTTTAGTGTGTTTGATGTCCTGCTTTGGAAAATGTCATGTACAAGTATCATAAATGTATAATCTTTTTGTGCTATTTAGGGTGTATTTATCGTCTTTTTTATCTTACAACTGGTAAAATTCAATAGAATCATGCTCATAGTTTTGCAAGTAATTCATTTATGCTTTTAGGTTGATGAGATGTGCCTCTTCCTATTAAATTTAAAAATGGGGTGGAAATGTTTATTACAACAACTTGTGATTTATGAGATGATAATGGTCTGTTAATGGCTGAAAATTAATCGAGGATGAGAGGGGGAGTATAGGTCAGTAAAGACCCCAGCACAGGATGGAAACTAGCAACTAAGTTTAAGAAATTACCTTGATTTGTGATACAGTATGGTAGGCTTTGCTATTCCGCATCAGCCTTTCATTTCATGTTCTTTCTCTCCAGTTTTGTACAAAAATGTAGAGCATAAAAATTAAATCATCAGGTGTCCAAGAAGACCACACACCACTGTCCCATTTGGAAAAACTTATTGCACACATCAATATATATTTTATTTTAATAGGGATTATAAACATCATTATACAATTAATATATTGAGAAAAAAGTTTAGCAGAGTTTTTATATGTATAAAAGTGTAGAGAAGGTAATAAAAAGAACAAGAAGGAAATAACCTGAACAGAATGAAAATGTTTAAATGTTTATTAAGCAAATTGGTCTATTTTAATGAATAATTATAGTTAAATGCATTTGATTAAAATATAAAAAATAAAAATGTGTCTGCTCAAATATTATAAGAATAAAATACATTCTCAAATAGTAATATTAATTTAATATATCGCTTTCTCCTCCTCCTAGTTAAGTAGCAATGCAAACGATTCAAGCCTTCTGCTTGTTAAGCAGCACCGTAAACGAGTCAAGGGAAAACCTCACAAAACCCTAGCTTTTGAGTCCAGATTCAAATTTCTACAAATCACAAATTCAGGACACTGCTCCCACAAGCATATCTCAAAACCACTTGCACTTACCCACTAAAGAGAATTTTCAAACAAAAAGTCTTGAATATAACTAATAATCTTCACCTTTTTTCTTTTTTCCTTTTCCTCGTCAATTTTCATTTTTTTTCTTTCCTGCTTTAAAGAGGATAATCTCATAGCATAAGATGTTTCTAATAATAAGTGTCATCATCTCTCTATAATGAGTAACAAAAGTGGTTTATGTTTTATTGACTGAAAGGAAAAAAGAAAACACAGAAAAAGGAAAAGGAAAAGAGAAAATAAACAAGAAGCTTTACATTCTCCAGCAATGGCTGGTTTTATCCAGAATCAAGAATATGGCCAAATGACTTAAACAATCTATTAATGCAAAACTGCATTCAGAATAATGAAAAACTATCTATATGACCTCTTCCATTACATTTTTTTTTTTTTTAATTTCTAATCTTTTGTTTGTTTCAGAAAAAAAAATAAATCTAGGAGACAAAATTGCCCAAAATTCCACCTCACTCTTTCATTTCTTGAATAAAAAACTTTAACTAATTAGTATCTTCCTCGGAGGCATTGATAGACTTGTAACCATAAAATCCAAAGTGAAACAGAAAAATGCAGAATATGGAAGAGAGAACTTAGAGAAAGAAGGAAGCAATTCAGTCCACAAAAATGAAGGTTTGGGATATGAAAGCTTCATTTCTGCTCCATAATTTCAACGCATGGACAACCAAATAGTTCAACCAAAACAAGTAAATAAATTGCCTAATCAATGGTAACCAAAGCATTTGTATTATGTGATATACAATTTCTTTAAGTTCCCTTGGAATGATTTTTTTCCTATGCTTTACTTAAACCACTGATGTGAAGTCTTCTCTTAATAATTATATTTACTACATTCAGGGACTGTAGACTAAAAGCCAACTTAGGTGCAATAAATCATTACCTCTGCAAAGACTTGTAGAGTACGACTGTCATATACTTGGCCAAAAACCGATGTGTTGAACCAAGTGCCACCACAGCAGGGCCACCCATCCCTTTTTGCATGTATAGATGATTAAGCACCACATGTTGAGGTCTTGATGAAGGAAGTGGAATCTCCATGTTGGATGATGGCATATTGAGCAGTGTCATCTGTAAGTGTGGAGGAACAAATGGTGGCTCCTTTGCAAAATCGTCATTTCCAAGATGCAAATTGTTGTAGCTTGATTCTGGAGATTGAGGGGGTTCGAAACTAGAAATACTCTCATGGTCCTCAGGAACATAATCCTGCCAAAAGATCAATCGACTTAATTGGTTGGCACCCTATTATCAATTTGTAATTCTTATTTTCCAGCATACTTCTTCATCAGTAAACTGTCTGTTCAGAATATCACTGGCAGGGGCGAAACATCCACTTGCGAAGGAACAGGAATGTTTATGTATGTCCATTCATTCGAGCACAGAGTGTGAATTACACAAGCATGATTGCAAGCACGAATGTAAACCTACATATCTACAGGGACATTTCAAAAACTAGCTACTCATACAACTAGGCTGATTATTCAATTTCAGATCACCGTTTTATCTGCAAAGACAGTGGCAGAAACTAAACAAGCAATACATTCATCATAGACTTTATAAGCAACCCATGGCTAGACAAAAGTTGCATCATTTTACACAAGAATATAGCATTTGAATGAAAAATTAGATTGAGAAATGATATTATTGATAAGCTGAAGCAGAAGTGACCTTTTCTTTATAAAATTGTAGCATTTAAAAAAGCAAATTATATTTGAACAATCATTTCAATGGTAATTTAAAAGCAGTACCGCATAGCATTATTATTATTTTTTTCTATAAAACTGCAGGATACAAATAAAAGCTCATTATGAGCAACTGAATATTCTTAGATAACACTTGTGAAACAATGATTATAGGGACACACTAAGTATAGAAATTCAGTAGCAACAACAGAAGTACCACAGAGCTAATGGAAAAGGAGAAAACAATGTCTAACATTTCAAATATGCTTTCCTGATCTGACTTTGGTGTTCCAAAATACAATACATGTTGAACAGAGATTCTACTTCTATTTCTTTAGCATTTTGAACAAATCTAAGTTTGCACATGTTTCATCAAATCATTATATTGAAGGGTAGAATAAAAATGCATTAGTTTAGTTGCACAAAGACAAAATTATAGGTTTGCTAATCACAGAATAGTTGATCATGAGTTCAACATCAAACAAACTCTCTGGTTCCCTCTCAATTTTTTATTTTCTTCCCTTTTAATTATGCATAAGGCATAAGATCGAGAAACTAAGAGGACAAGCAGTATTGAACATCGTTTCATACTAGAAATCACAGAAATATCAGAATTTAATAGTAATTATGAAAGGAAAACTCTGAACTATTAGAATCCCATAATGCCAAATCCAGCTAAGCTGTTTACTTGTACATCTTTCATCCATCTTCAACAAAATAATACTTAATACCAAGTTACCAACAATGAAACCCAGTGAATAATTTAAAAATAAAAAAAAAAGAAAGTGCTGTATCATGAACTCTAATACCATTGTACCAATGAAACCCATGACAGCATTTCAATTCAACACGTGTACTGGTGAGAAAGCTTCAGATTCTCACTTAATGTTGCACACATGCAAAGTACCAGAAAAAAAAAAAAGAAAAAAAGAGGATGATGTTTACCTGCAGATCCAAAATGTTGTAAGCATTGCCAGTATCATCTCGGGCCCAAGGCAAGTCAGGGATGTACCTCCACTGTCCATCAATAATAAACCTGTATTGGTAAACCCCTGAAGGCAGTACTTTCATTATAGTGAAATCTTTACCAGATCTCTGCAAGGGAATTCTGACCAACAAAATGAGAGGACATATCAGATACTTGAAAAGCAGTTGCTAGTGACTTCAAAACAGAGAAGCCAAAAAAGTTAAAAAGCAATGAATTCCTACAACCTCGTTTTCCAGTTATCCCATGAACCCTCAACAGCTACATCCTTGCCACCATAGCTCCATGTAATCATTGTGGGAATTCCTTGCTCATTGCTCATTTCTTCATACCCAACAGTAGTTTGCATCCATGAATTCCTTGGAATTTGAATCTCATCAGGTCTTTGCAGAGGAACTACTGGAACCTAGAAAAAGAAAAGCACAGAAAAACCATAAAAAAAAATAATATTTATATATTTGTTCACAACAGAAGATAAAAGCACACCAGCTTCTTAGTAAAAGTATAGCATGACCATGTCAATGAAAGTAACAAGATTAAACACAATGAACTTCAAGCACCGAATTCCGTCAATATATAACATGAATTCCGTCAACATATAATAGGATGTAATTTGCTAATTAATTTTCGGTCTTGTTGAATATAACATTGAAAGCTCACTTATGGTATAGTTAAATCAAATTTCAGCACTTCATGAAACACTGATGGAAAGCTATTTAAATGCTTTGGAAGTAGTAACCACAAATCTTATGGTGAGAACTGAATGGGTAATTTTTATGGGTAGAAATTGTAAGTTATTTATCACCTTAATGTGGAGTTGGTCATTCCATTAAAATAGTGGTCCATTTTTCCCCTTCTTCTCTTTGTTTCTTGGGCATAACTGCCCACTATCACTATTAACTTTGATGGGCAGTTAATGGTGAAGTGTTTGTGTAGAGATACCTAACTTTGCTCTCATTATGCAAAAAAATCACCATATGAAATTAAGAGAAAAACCCAGAAGATTTTCTTTGTAATTTATGATTATTCCTGAAACAAACAACAAGCAATGGCTGAAAGTATTTATGATTTAATTTCTGCTACTTAATGTTATATATAAAGCATGATAATTTAAAGCTTAATTTCATTGTTGCTATACATGCTTTATATGTTTTTTGCTCTTACAGAAATAGCCAAGTTGGATAGGGTCATCACATAAACCATAACCATACCATAAAACCAAAGTAATTCGCATGCAAAAAATCAAACATTCAAAGTGGGTAAAATAATTCCATTTCCTTCTCAAACTGGAGGCTTTTTTAAAACAATGATAAATATTCCTGCAAATTGATACGAAGTTGTGTTAAGCATGCAAGATTAGCTCATACCACAGGAAAATGTATGACTAATTTCAATATCACCTTGAAAAATCCTCAAAACTAAACACTAATCAAATTCTTGAAATAATTCACAAATCTTTAGGAGAGACAATAACGTAAACATAGAAACCCAGATGCATGCTAAAAATAGAGCATTGATTCATAGAAACCCACATGAGAATATAACAAAACTAGAAAATAAAAAATAAAAAAAGAAAATTAACTGACCTGAGGAGTGAACCTGAGAGGTGAGTGAGTGGCTCTGGGGCTGTGAGGAGGGGACTGACCCATCAACTCAGGAGGCGGTGGAAGGTAGCCAAGATGGGTCTCATCTGGTGCAACCATACCTTCACTACCGTTATTGCCTCCTCCTTCATCAACCCCGCCACCACCACCTGATCCTGATGGGCTATTTGCCCCTTCTTCTTCTCCTCTTCCATTCACATTTCCCATTTATAATTAATTATTATCTATCAACCTCAACCTCCACCGAGTTACAGAATATCAAGATATTACTATTATTATTGCTTAGATTCTGATTTTTTATTTAATTTTATACCCAATACCCGTTAACAATACCCAAAACCCATAAACTATGGATAAATCGAAATCGGATTAAATTAAGAACAACCCATCAAGCAATTAGCTATAAAGTTGCCAAAGTTGGAGAATTCTCGGCAACAAATGAAATGGGTAATTTAAATGGGTATACACAGCATAGTAAAAATAAATAAGTAGAGGAAAAAAGACCACTAACTAAAGTAAAAATAAAAAATAAAAAATTCCGATGAGCTAGGAAGATGGGATTTGAGAATTTAAATGATGGGTGTGCGGATGCGGTGGTGGCAACGGCGGCGGCGGCGGGCCAATTAAAAGATGAATATATCGAATATGATTTATTATTATTATTATTATTATTAAATTAATAGAGCGAAGAGGGATGGTGGTCACGTCATCTTTTGACAAAGTCTGTTTTCCTATGATCAATTTTTTGTTCCTATATTATATTAAACTTTTGGGTAAAACAAGTTTAATGTAGTTGATTAATTACATTGTGTCTGTTAAAATTAAAATAATAATAATAAGTAATATAGGTGATTTACTTTTGAATTATAAAAATATTTTAAAATTTTAATATTTTAAATTAATAATTTCAATTTATCACTTCAAGTAATTTTAATTTAATTTAAAATAATTATTGTAAAAATTTAAATAATTAAATACTGAAAATTAAATCATATTATTAAACACTTATTAATAAAAGATTTTAATTTATCTATAAATGAAGGTCGAATATGCATTAGTTGAATGGAAGTGGAGAGGAAATTTAATCTTTTAGTTAACACATGAATTGATTATTTTTCTTTTTACATGCCATTGCACAAAAAAATAAATAAATAAATAAAATAAAATTGAAGATTCTCTAAAATGGTTTTGAGGAATCTAGATTGTTGGGTAGCACGTGGAGAAGGAATTAAAAAATTAATTTTGAGAGGATTAAAAATTAAATAATTATTGAATGAATCTAAAAATAAAAATTAATTAATAGATATAAAAGAAAATAAAAAAATATATATATAATAAATAAAACACTTAAAATTATATAAAAAAATTGAATTTAGATGAATGAAATAAAATTTTTCTATTTTAGGTAATCCAAACTTACCTTAGGCTCTAATTAAAGTTAGGGACAAAGTTTGATGTTAGTACTTAGAATGTTGTTTTAATTTTAGATTTGATTTAAAATTTAATATTAACATAGCTTCGAACAATTTCAAAATATTTTTCAGATGAAAAAATTGCTCTTCTAGTTGTGTTTCGTAAAAAATAAGCTGGATTTAGTTTGTAATTTATTTGAGGAATTTTTACAAAAATACCATAAAAATGATAAAAAATTTGAAAATTAACATTACAATATTTTTTTTACAAAATTACGGTGTTTTGTTTAAATAATTATATTTATATAGTGCTGCTTCATTTTTCTTGAACAACCAAACTAAAACACAATAATTAAATATATACCATAAAATATATATATATATATATATACCAAAATTAAATAAACATATACCAACAAAATAAAAATAAAAACTAAAAATTAACCAAATATATATTATAAATACACCAAAATCAACCAAACATATTGAACCATGCAAGAGATAATTGTAGCAGTAATAGGCAAGAAAAAAAAAACATATGCAAAAAGAGGAGAAGGGAATTAGAATAAAATTGAACAAACAATAAAGAAATAAAAAAATCTAACTATTACAAACTATAAATTCTTGTTCTGATATTCTTGATATTTCATTATGAAAGATTATATAAACAACAAAAAAAAATTCACACAAAAAAAACTAAATCAGATAAGTATCAAACGGATAAGAGAAGAGCGATTGAAAAATTTAGGAAAAAGTAATAAGATCGAGAGACTAACTCACAATACCTGATCTTCTTGAGCCAAGCATTACGAATTGTTCACTACCATTTTCCTGTGAATGTTGTTTCATATCTGATTAAAATGAGAGATAAGATAGAGGAATCATGAGAAAACTTGAAGAAATCAAAATTTTTGAACTCTGCAAAGGAAAACAAGAAAAAGATGTGAAGAAATTAAAGGAACCGTACATATGAAAAAAAAAAAATATAAGATCGTATATTTAAAATATTAAAAGAAAAAAATTGAGAAAAAAAAAAAAAGAAACTTCGTAAATATTGAAAAGAACCATAAATTATCGTAGTAGGTATAATTTCCTCTTTATTTGAAAGTCTAATTATTTTAAAGTCCATGATAGGTTGACATAATAAACTTATTTTTATGTAATTTAATTTAATTAATAATTGAGGCCATATTTATGCCCATAAGTTAATTAAAAATCTATTAGTCTTATTCCACTTATGCATAAAATAAAATAAAAAATTCAAAAAATTTCACAACATTCTCCATTAGCAAGAACAATATGCATATAAAGATAAAAAAAAATATGCATATAGATATAAAAATGGAGCAAGTGGATGATTAAATGGCTACAAGTTGTTATTCACCAAAACTATAAAAAAGCATAAGAAAAGTATAAAGACAAATCCCCCTACCAATCATCCAATCAAACTTAACAATAAATCAAACAACAAATTAAAGCCTTTCAACGAACAATCAATCAATCAAAAATATCCCAACCAGCAAACATTCATTCAAGTGTTCAAGCGAGCAAAATAAGTGATCCCTTTCAATAAGTAATTTTTCCAAACATTACAATCAATATATAAATATTTTCCAAAGCTCAGTACTTCAATTTCTTGTACTCGTACACACTATGACTAATCAATCAACTTGTAATTCCTATTGTTATTATAATTTTTTAAAGCAAGAATTCCTTTTACTTGCAAATTTGTCTATTGTTCATTTTAGCTAATGGGTAAAAAGCAAAAAAAAAAAAAAATTAAACTTTAGTATTTTTTATTTTTTATTTTGCCCACTAAAGATTTATTTTCTTTTAGATGTGTCATTAATATTTTAATTTTTTATTTATTTATAAGTCGCTAGTCAAATTTCTAGCCTGAGAAATTAATGTGGTATGCCATACCATCATCTTAAGATGATTCGGTTGCCATGTCGATGCAGCATTCTACCTAAACTCTTAAATTTGAATGACTAGTGAGCCCCACCAACTTCAAAAAGTTTTTTCTCTCTGCAAACTATCTGCTAAAATTAAATTCATTCTATTAAAATTTACAAAACTCTCTCTCTATCTTCCTCCTCCTCTCTAATTAATTTTTGAGTCTTCATTTTATTAATTAATCCTTGCCCTTACTAATGAATTAATAACTTTTCTTTCTTGAGTTTACAATAGATTTCACTCAAGAGTTCAAGACCTGAACTCCAGCTTCAAATTACATAACAAAGGCTTGAGTACAACTATTCATTAACCTTGTATAAACTGTAGACACAAACCCCATGTATAATTCACCTATTTAACCACAACTTACATAAAAAAAAATTAGATTTATCCCTAACCTTACAAACCCATTCATGAAATTAAAGTAGAAGCAAAAAAAAAAATCCAACAACTAGATCAAAAGAAAAAGCTCAAATTTGGATTAAAAACTTAGAACCCATAATAAAAAAAAATTAAGAGTATCAGAGAAAACCTTTATGGGAGTGTAGGATCCTCGACCAATTTGAATGAGGAGGTGGGTCTTCTTGATTTTCTTTGGTTTGAACTGAATGAAAGAAGGTTATCTACCATGGAGTGCTCCGTTAGTCCTTGACCTTATTCGTATCTGTAGGTCCTACAAGGAGCGCCAAAAAGCCTGGGCTCAGGTCTGTCTGTGTCCCATAGTCAATTGGCAACGTCCACCTGAGGATTTTCTTAAGATTAACTTCAATGTGGCTGTTAGGAAAACTTTCTCCATGTTAGCTGCCACATGCACAGATTCAACTGGTTTTATCATTCATGTGTGGACGATCTTGCCGCTTGTCACTACTGCCTCATCTTTGTTTGCTGTTGATGCTGGGTTCAAGGAGTTTTATCCTTTGTTGCGCATTTCAGGTAAGTTTGCATTTTTTTTTTTTTTGTTTTCTTGCTTCAATGTTTTGATTTTTTGCTTTTGCTTTTCATTTTGATGATTTGTTCATGTGGGTTTTATGATTTATGTAAATGGGTTTTTTTCCTTTTTCTTCCCTTCTTAGTACAGAGCAATGGGGTTCTGGGACTTCATTAGTGTTCTCGAGAGAGATAGAAAAACTAGAATATGTGAATATGAAACATCCATGGGCATAATCATTACCGCTTCTTTGGATGCCGCACCAAGCCTCCACTGCATGCCCAAACAGTGTATCGACTGAGTTCCTCATCTATGTTTGGAAATCCAATTTCTAAGGCTGTTTAGTGTACCAGTTATGCAGGAGAAATGAAGAAAAATTAAACAAAAGAAATGAAGAAAAAAAAAGAATTTTAATTTTTATTATTTGAATATTTTATTTGCAGAATAGAAAAAATAAAAAGAGGTTTATCATTCTAATCTTATAAAAAAAAAGTATTGAGAGTAAAGGAAAAGTAATTTTTATTTCTCATATCTTTTAACTTTTAAGTTATTTTAATTTCTCTTTAAAATGTAGAGAAATTTTTTTCTTATAAAATTTAAATGAAAAAATATAATTTCCTCTTTTTTTTTTTTTTTTCTTTTTTTCTTCCTTTTTAGCTAACCAAACAAAAGAAATTATATATATTTCCCTTTTTTTCTCTCCATTTCCATCAAAATTGTTACGTCCCAAAATTTGGAACATGACGATCCTAACACATGAGAACATTCTAAGTTACTTATTGTCACGACCTATCTCGGAAGTCGTGACGGTCCTAGGGTACGGGTGATGCATAGGCGACCAGTACCACGTAGAACCCAATAGATTATCTATATGGCATGCATCAAACAAATATCATACAAAATAATTGTAAAAATGCTGAAGAAATTCGACAGCATCTCCTCTAAAATTAGACTATGCCTAAGAAATCAAAACACATAAATAACACTTATATAATACTCATTCTCATCTCAAACATCATGATCCCTCTGGATCTCCAATTAATAATTCTCATATTCAACATTCATTTAAACATTATTATATATATCATACAACTCAATATCAACACATATATATATATTATCATCCAAAATATTAAGTGTAAACATCATTAAATATGCAGGCTTAAAGCTATCTATATGACAAACACCTATGCAGTACCATGGAAACTATTCTATACATTTATTACAAATTCTTTAGTTACTGGAAGTTTACATGCAATGGATCTCCAAGGCTGAAGAATATATAGCCAATGGAAAACACGAGCCTCACCGAAGACCTGAAAAATTACAAACACTAAAGGAATGAGTATAAAAATACTCAGTGAGTTCATAAGCATAAGAATGCAGTAAATGCATTATGAATAAAGTT
>CANXYC010952617.1:0-28302 GCA_948193065.1 Aleurites moluccanus
CCTCTGGAAATGTTTTAATTTTTTAGTCACAAGTTAACCTAAAGTTCTCTTTCTGTAATATTACATCTTTTTTTGGTTATTTGTGATTCTTGTAAAATTTATTATTTTTTTAAAAAAAAAAAAAAAAAAAAAAAAAAAAAAGAATTTTGTTTTTTGATATAGCAGCCCAAATTATATTGATTGACCTCAAGTTTTACCATCTGCTAATGTTTGCATATATTTATGCAGTATTTAAAATTTTTTTCTGTTAATTAAATAGCCTAATGCTATAACTAGCTAAAATCAGGTTTCCATTCTCCCTCCTACTAACGTTCTGAGTAAATCTCATACTAACAAGAATAGAAGAAGCATGCTCTCATCCTATCTCATAATTATTCACAGTTATATGACTTGGTCAGAATCCTGAGTTTTTCATTTCCTGTTTTAAAAAGTTCTTGATGGAAGCTATGGTTTTTCTGCTTATTTGAAATATGTTACATGCTAAATTTACAATTGACTGTTTCCTTGTACATATAACCAAAACCCCATGTAAAAATTACATAATTGCAAAGAAATCAAAATTGGAATTTCAAAGTGAACTTCAATATGAAAATGTAATCACCTAAGTAGCCAGAATGGGATTCCTCTCTTCGTCAATCTCTACGAGGAGGATATTTTCTGGATCTGATCCCTTTGGTCCCTCGGCATAAAGGGTGGGAAGGTAAGCCTTGTATGCTGGCAGATAACGAGAAACAAAATCTTCAACCTACAACAGAAGAATGAAAATGCTTTATTTTTAGAAACAAAGTTTTGTGTTAAATTTCGCCAAAACAATATAGTATGTTAATAAAATGTCCATAGATAAGCACACCTCCTCATCAGTCATCCCAGGTTTGCCTGCCTCCCTCATGGCAATCTCTGCCTATAAAACCCAAAACATTGGTTAGAGGATAAGATTTTACATAGGATTTGATAGTTACTCTTTCATTTTATGCTATAACCACCTGCAAACGCCACTGGTAAACACAACTGGGATCTTGAATTTTGATGACAACCCATGCATTTACAAACTTGTCCCATGCATCATAATAAGCTTCAAGATTCTTATTCACTGTCTCTAGCTGCAAAATAAGTCAAATTTGGTAATGGAATCCCATAATTAGAAAATGAATTTGGAGAAGATATTCCAAAATTCTTCATAAGCAAATTCTCAAGTTCCCACCTGTGGATCTACAGCTCGGACAACTTCTGCTGTAAGAGGTTTAAAACCAAGCATCCAACCTTCAAATAGAACCACCTATGGTTCATCAAAAGCAGATGCAAAATTATAAAGAGGGCAAGGAACGTTCACCAAATATCCACCATCACATTAAAGTACAAATAAATCCAATCACATTGGGTTTTAGCTTGCAAATCCAAAACTTTCCCAATCTACAAGATGCTACTCTGTTGGCCTTCAAAATTACTTCTAACCTAATGGTGATATCATGATGTTGTATTAGCTACATTGTCTCCATTTGGACTGATAAATGCTGACCTACACTAAATGTGCCTATTTTGCCAGATACAAATTGAAGAATCTCTTACTGTTAATGGCCCTTCAACCTCTGGCCACTCTGAAGGATCAGCTCTGTCACCCCTCCCACTGTATGCAGACTGCAAAGAGGAGCTCTCTTTCATTTAAACCTCCGAGCCAAATTACTGAGAATGAGAAAACTAATAAAGTTTTGTGCTTACTTTATCATATCGAGGCAGCTTCATCTTCATACCTGAAAACTTAAGGTGAAAATCAAATTAAAATGAGACTAAGAATAAATAAAGGGCAAAGGAAAATAATTGAAAAAACCCATACCTTCTTTTGTCAATTTTCTTAGAGCTGTTAGGGTTTTAATGGAGAATGAAAGATCATGGCTGCCAGCATTTCCACGAAACTGGTGCACATGAAAATTACGAAGGAAATTTAAAAAACAAAAAAATCTATTTTAACCTTAGATTTCTCCTTTTGTTGAATAATTAAAGCATGCATTAATTGCAACCTCTAGAAGTGCATTTCCTGGATTTGCTTCTCTCAGTTTAGCCTACAATGGATGCAAATTAACATAAGCAACTACAAAATGAAAAGGAGAAGAAAAGAGAAAATACCAAAAGCTCCCAAGTGAATTATTACCTGGCCATCTGCAGTCAAATAAAAATCATCTATTGATAATGTTGCACAATTCCTGAGGGAAGAAGATATGCAAATAATTAACAATTTGAGTTTCATAACCACAAGTGACAATCATTCACATGCACAGCATATTATGTTACAAATTTACCTGCCTGTGACTTTGAAGAGATGATCAAGAGCAAAGACAAGTGTGGTCTTTCCACAACCTTGGGGTGCACTAAAACCAATCTACATCAAGTGAGATATCAGTATTGTAAGATTAAAATTGCATGGAATAGCATTTTTTGCAGCATGGTGGCATAATTCAATATGTCTTAATCAAAGAGAATCAATGCAGGCACTTGTTTCAAAATAGAAAGCCACTAAAGGAAAATTACATATGTACCACTAAAGGAGGTATATCTTCTCCATCTTTAAATTGAGACATATGCTTCGATATCTTATCCTCACACCATAAAAAAACTGGTACATAATAGTGATAAATCCTCGCTTTTTGAGGGACTGTAAGGTACAATTCATTGAGCTTAAACAATCGGCATATGTATAAGCCATATGATATCCACTTGTCAACAGAGTCGGCAATCATTTCTGGGCTCAAGCCCATTTGGCTTATGAGAGGACCTGAGCAGATAAATTCATAAAGATCTTCCACAGATGAAACTTGAGCAGGTGTTGTAGGAAACATTGAATGCAACCGGCCCTGAGACCATTTCTTTATGGAAGTAGAGTTTTGGAGCCTGGAATTGTCTTGAATCCATGAATATTCACTGCCTGCTTGCAGCATTAGCAAAAACATCACAGTGATACCACTCATCCAAGATGTAGCCAGCCTAAATGTCAGCAAAGAAAGGAAAACACAACCCAATTTCACAAGAAACTAACTATTTCCATATTGTAAATAGTTGGTAGTTGTGATTCCCCAATTGCAACATCACAGTCTCACCATTCAAATACATAGGCAGCTATATACACTAAGAAAATCTAGTATGGTATTGCCAAAATTCTGCTTCCATTTCCTTCTGCAACCATTGGGGATTGGAAAAGAAAAGAACTGACAGGAAAGCCAAATAACTGATGCGAAAAAAAGCAAAAGAATTGAGTCTATTTTGCTACATTCTGCCTCAAAAACTATACAGATGCAACTATTGTTGTAAAAGAACAAAAATGAAACTCTTGCTAGACATCAATTAATTCTCATATAATATTGCATTTTGTGATTCCCAAACAATATAAAACTAGTAAATCAATCATCAGGGACCAATAAACAACACCATAAAGTTTACCTAAACTTAGCACTATATTTTATTCAACAATTGCAGTGAGTTCATAATCTTACCAAGTTAAATTTCGCACAATTATCACACAGCCCACTAATTCAGATTCCAAATAATACTCCTTTCTTCATATTGGCAAGTTTGGAAAATAACAACAATTAAAAAAAAAAAGGAAAAAAAAAAACAGAGGAACGAGCTATGAATGACAATTAAAAAAAAAAAGGAAAAAAAAAAAACAGAGGAACGAGCTATGAATGACACCATTATTCCAACTTCATTGCAGGAAAATATACAAAATTGAATACAAAAATAAGAAACTCACCTGATTTCGTGAAATGGGCAGGCATTTGAGAGAGCTTAGAAGAAGGGTATTTTGATTTGGATTTGGGTTGTGCAGAAAGAGAAGAGAAAACAGATAAACGATGAGAAAAAGGCCTTTTAGACTGTATTTTATAATTGAGATTATTATTATAATTAGAACCATTATAATTATTATTATAATAAGTATTATAAGAAATGTTTTTCAATGGCAATTGCGATAAGATGCTCAAAGCCGCCATTGCCACACCCAGACACCTCTATTCGCTTCCCCCTTTCTCTCTCCCCCACGGTCTTTTATGTTCTCTCTCTCTATCCCTACAAAACAATATTGATTTTTTAGCATTTGAAATGTCATAGAACAATGCAAACCGATGAAATTAAATTAAATATAAATTGAAATTAATAATTTTATAATTTATTTTAAAAAATAAAATAAATTAAAAATTTTATTTAATTTACATTTTGAATAATTTTTTTTTTAATTTTAATTTGAATCAAACTAAAATTATATATATATATATATATATATATTTAATTTTATTTAATTTTATATATAATTATATATTTTTTTAATTCAATATTAATTTAAAATTTTTAGAAAATGATAATTTATAAAAATTAAATAAAAATAAATAAATAAAAATATAATTTTTTTAAAAAATATAAATTCTAAATGTGTTAATTAATAAAATAAATAAATTTTTTATTATATAATATTAAATTATTTTTAAAATTTTTTATTATTGATAATTTATTAGAGTCTTTTTTTTTAATTTATAATAAGATAATAATAATTTATAAAAAAAAATATTTAAAACTGATAAATCGATATTCAAATCAAATTAAAATTAATGATTTAATTATAATAATAATTTAATTTAATTTAAAAAATTTACAAATTATAAATATTAGTTTAATTTGATAATATCTATTCAAATCAAATAAATTGAATCGATACCGGCCGATTTTTCTATCTTTTATTTGTTTGTTTTTTTTAATAATTTAACCAAATGATTGATAAAAACTAGTGATTGGAGATAATTTCGGTTTGATTAACATTTAATTTTTTTTTTTTCACTAGAATATTATATAACCGATAATTTCTATTAACAACAAATAATTTATAATTTCCATAATCAAATAACTATTTTTTTATTAATTTTCTAAATTATATTAGGTGAAATTATATTTTAATTACTAACTGATGGTAAACCTCAATTTCAAGTTTAAAAAATATTTTGTAATATGTAAAAATTTAATTTTGATTATTAATTATTTTCTGCATAATCTGCAATATTATATAGAGATATAAATGAATTGAGATGTATGAGTTGGAAACAAATTGCTGAACACTAGGGGTGAAAGTTATATCCATCCAATGGATTAAATTAAATTAAATTAAATCGATTATTTCATAATTTAATTTAATTTAAAATAAAATAAATTAAAATTTTAGTTTGATTTATAATTTGAATATTTTTTTTCGATTTTAAATCGAAGTTATATATATATATATTGTTTTCTTCTATTATTATAATTAAATATATTTTATGTTATTTTATATACAACTATATTTTTTTAATTTAATATTAATTTATAATTTTAAAAAATAATCATCCATAAAAATTAATTAAAAATAAAAAAAAAAGTATAATTATTGAAAAAAAAAAATAAGTTTTGAGTGTGCTAATTAATGGAATAGACAAGTTTTGAATTATACAATATTAATTTATTTTTGAAAATTTTTTTATTATCAATATTTTATCGGTTTTTTTTTTAATTTATAATAAAATAATGACGATGTATAAAAAAAAATTAATTTAAAATCGATAAATTAAAGATATTTAAATTGAATCAAATCAAATTGAAATTAATGGGTTGATTATAATGATCATTTGATTTGATTAAAAAAAATTCAAACAAAAAATATTAATTTAAATTGATAATAATTTTTTAAATGAATTAAACCAAATTGATATCACTCTGCCGAGCACGATGGACTGGTTGAAGGAGTTGAAGTTGATTTATGAACAGTAACATTTGAGTCAAATCAGTTATGCAATTTTAATAAGTCAAAAAAAAAAAAACTATGAATTCACATAATTAAACAATTCAAATAATCAATTTTTATTAGAAAATCAATTTTTTTTGTTAATTTTACATATTATTTCAATAATAAATTATATTTGTATTAGTAACATAATTAAAACTCCGTTTGATTTAACTGTTTGTAACAAACGTTAATTATTGTTGTTAACTGTTAGCT
This sequence comes from Aleurites moluccanus, assembly GCA_948193065.1. Lineage (NCBI taxonomy): Eukaryota > Viridiplantae > Streptophyta > Magnoliopsida > Malpighiales > Euphorbiaceae > Aleurites > Aleurites moluccanus. The sequence continues at coordinate 6,008 of CANXYC010952617.1, forward strand.
GGTAACTGATAGTTGATGATTATTATTTAATAACTGATTGTTATAAGTGTTTGGTAAAATTATTATTAATTGTTAATATATTTAATAATCATTAAAATTAAATCTTAATATTTAAATGTTATTTTTAAAAGGATAACTTAATTTTTTAATTTAAATAAGTATAAACTTTTTAAAAAAAATCTTCAAATTGTCTAAAAAAAACTATAAATTGGAGCTACCTAACAACTAACAATTATTATTAACTAAATAGATTTGATGTAGTTATGACGAATAAAAAAATAAGTAATTATATCAAAAAAATTTATCAAACAATTACTAAATATGAAAGCTATAAACTATCATTTCTATGTATTTTAGTTGTGTTTTCTCTTTTTTTTCTTTGCTTCTTTTTCTTTTTTGCTTGCATGTTTGCTACTTGTATGGGTTTTGCTTCCATTTTTTGTGTTTTCCTCGGTGGAAGAGAATTTTGGATTGTCTTGGCTCGGTCTATCCGGACACTAAGAAGTATTTCAAGCGGCAATCTCCTTTTGACTCCACTTATCATCTGTTGATTAAGTAGATTTAGTATTTGATGCTTTTACATTTATTCAAGTGAGTTTTAATGCCATCAGCAATTAATAGAGTTTCTTTGATGCTTAATTCGATTTACCTGACACATAAAGTCTAAATCATCCCAATCCCTTTATTAGTGTTTCAAAGAGATATTATGACTCCGTTACTTATTCACTAATGATTTGGATGATTTATTTTACATATATATTTGAGTTAATTTTATACACTCTAATGAAGTGATATGAAGTTATATTAAAACTGTAGTTTTATTTGTTATTTGTATTTGTCCTAATATACTTCTTTTTTCTATTAATATAAGTTTTATTTTTTCTATAAAATAAAAATTATTTTAATTTGGATTGAGTTTTATTTTTATTTTTATTTTTTTCATGAGTGAAGTCCAACTGAACTGTCATGAGTATCTTATGCATAAAAAAGGGTTACATTGTGTTAATTTAAATAAAATTTTCTGCATAATTGGTTTGGAGAAGCCAATTTGCAATTTATGGATCAATTATATTGCAAAAATTGAAGAAAATCTAAATAATTTTAGGATAGGGTTGTTCAAGAAGTCAAGTAATTCGAGTTGACCCGAGTATTCAAATTTCAGTTAAATTCATTGAGACAGATCTGTTTAAATTCGTCGGGTCAGGTCTCCAAGCCTCCATTTCAATATTTTGAAGCATACATACAAACTTACCTAAAATGAAGATTTTTGCTCTTTAAACGCTACGCTGCGTGAATAATATGCAAAAGATTATTATGAACTACCAGCTGGAAGAGATTTCAGAGCTTAAAATTTTGAGAACATATATGATTCGTAAGTATTTTATGAACAAAATTCGAAAAAATGGCAAATCCTCAACCAAATGAAAGTCAAGGATATCCTTCTGGCAACATTCGTTACCTATTCAGAAAAAAATTAGCAAGCTCTGATGTTATCAATGGATTAGCAATGGTTGGAGTTGGAGTTGGAGGTGGAGCTATATTCCTAAGCAATTATAATGCACAAATGCAGCACTCACTCGAGAAAGGACTTCATATCAGACTTTATACGCCTTACTGTAATCATCAAGTGAGATTAAAGCGAGCATATAATGGCAATTACTACAGTTTGTGTCGTAAAGGATGGAAAAATATTGTTCGCAATGATGAATTAGTTGAAGGGTTGGGAAATTGATTGTTGGGCAGTAACAGCTGAGACTACTCCAGGTGGTAATTTTCAATATTTATAACCTGACCGTTTATTATATTTTAAGTACAATTAGTTCGCTAATTTGATGCTTAATTAACTAGGTTCATGGAATATGAAGCTGATGAAGATGTAAACAAGAAGGATGGTTAATCAAAAGGATGATAGTAACTTGCAAAAGAAGCCAGTCAAGATGTTGAAGCACAGAATTTACTTTTCTTTTTTTTTTTTTCTTTTTTTTTTTAACTGTTCTGTTTAATTTAGTCATTCCAGTTAGTTTCTTGAATTTTTCACTTAATCAAAGCTTTATTAAGTGTTCCTCTCTCTAACGATGAATGGAAGTCATTATGTGTTTATCATAACAAATCAAATCATTATTTAGCATAAGATGATAGATTTTACTGATAATGAAGCTTCCACCATTTCTCTGGCTATAATATGCAACACAAACATCACAACTCCAATTTCATGATGAAAGTTCATTTTCCTTATTTGTCATGTCATATTATGATGAGCATATAAAAATCCTGCCAATATCCCGACGTTTGGTTTCTTAATTTCCCTCGTCGAAAATTCTCAGCTAGTCAAATCTAAATGAAATCAAGTTAGATTTAACAGATAGAATGAGCCCAATAACAAGAGAAGCTCTAATTGTGAAGAGACAAAAAAGCATTCTGAATAGATAAAAGTGAGAAGAGTTTACAAGAAGAAAACACAATTAATTCAACTGGCCTAACGCTTGCCATGGGTATATTCAAGTAGTTAAATTTTGTCTTCTGAACTTTACAATCTAACAAAAAATTTATTGGTGGTTGACGTGCTACGAATATTGATAGCATTAGTTACACTATATTCTAGCTTAGTGGTATGACAAATATAGCCTTACAATGATAGATCAGCAGTACCAAAACCAATAGAAATTTCAAAAACCTATAAGCAAAGATTTGGAGGGAAATAAAGATCAGAAAGTGTATGTAAACGAGGAAAGAGGGCTATAATTAGATGTAAGGTACAACCTTAAGAAGGAATGACAGAGTCCGGAGGGAACTTCATTTGAGAACTGTTTATAAGCAACTCGTCAACTTATCTTCAGAACAAAGTTTCGAGCAGTTTCGGAGAAGACAAAGCTGCCACGGATTTGAACTGCAATGAGAACATCAGTCAGATTTGGAAACTGAAGGAAGTCAGACCATAACAATGTGCATTCACCATGGAACCTGATATATTGTTATACATCAAGCACAACATTTGAAGCTGAGCAATGAAGGCAAAATGATTGGAAATGCAAATAAAAGCAATCACTTCAACAGTATTCCATTGATAGTTGATACCTTTTGCTGCCTAAACTTCATGCATATCGAATTTAGAGGACAACCATTGGTATTCAATTGTAGGCCTTGTAATGCAAGAACTGTGGTTTTAATATCTGATGCCTTGTAAGAAGTGTAGTGCTCTAGAGTTGGATTCTGAGAAAAACATAACTAGAATTATGGCTCCGAATGCAGAGAGTCTAAAACTATGCACTGAGACAGAGATAATAGGGGAAAAAACCACATACCCAAGGGTGGATCGTTTGATCTAGTGTCCATCTAGCAAGAAACACAGCTGATGCAGCAATGACTGAGGGAAGGAAATTCAAGAAGCTATAATCTATCAATGTCAGTTCTGCTAAATAATCAGCCAAGTACTCCAGTTCATAACTTGGGCTCTGCAAATTTGCAATTGCAAATGAAAATGAATTTTTTTTTCTGAATTAAAAAGGTCTGGGTATGTCATGAAATAAATCAGCCACATTACCTTGTAAGAAGCTTGTGCTGCACGCAGAAATCTCCTGAAAACCAACAATTTATAAAAGATATAGCTATAAATATTTGAAGGACTTCTGGATCTTTAATCAAATAGTTGTGAAATGTGAGATAAGTCATTACCTTAGAAAAGTTTTTGCAGTGGGAGCAAATATTTGAAATCCAAAATATTTCAACATTACACTCTCCATCTTTAACACCTGCAAGTTTATTGTGGTCAGGAATGTGACCACAAATATGTCAACCAGGAGGAAACAAATGAAAATGAATACTATTGTTTTTGCTTTTTTCCCTTGATGTTTCATCATTTTCTTATGAGTGGCTCATTAGATATCAAGTAATATAGCATGTTTAATTGTCCACACTATCCCAAGAGACAAGAGTTATGTTCAATACCTTCAGACTAGAAATAGTTTCTTGAATTATAGTTATAGATGAGATAACAATTCACTTGAGAAAAAAGAATATAGTGGAATGATCATTAATTTAATTTATCTTCACCAGCACTGCCAGTGATGCAAGAAAATAAAGCATTGATGAGTGATTGGTTTGAAGCACTAAAAGATATAAAACTGACAGGAAGACAACTTTTCATTTCAAGAAGTATCCATTCTAGCTAGCCAGGAAACTGACATACCTCCCCCTTTGTGTATGTGTTGTCAGTAATGAAGCAAAATTCTTCCACTCGTGGCGCACAAATTTCTTCATATTTGCTTCAAGAAATAGAGGAAAATTAATTTAATATCATATGAAGCTAGAAAAACCCAATTAACAAAGTGCCAAGAAAGCCATTTGAGCAAAGCTTTGTGCAAAACCAATGTATAACCTTCTCATTATTAGTGTATATGGCTGCAAAAAACATAATTTGTTCTACCATTTGGAGTTCTTTTTTCTTTTTCTTTTTTTAATTTGAACTTTTTAGAACTCTGTCCAATAGAATCTTTCCTTGCATTTTGATTCATCAATTTCATGTAAATCTTAGAAGCAATTTATCAAGGACAATCATGATATCTATAACTTTGTTAAGGATCCTTCTGTGATCCTTGATCTGAGAAAGCAACTGTTGATGAAGAAGCTAATCTTTAAATAAAATGTAATTGGCAGTATATCAGTCGACTTGGATTAAGATGGAAATATTTGTGCTTGAATTAGTAGGTGTACCATCAATAATGAAGTAAATGCTACTATTGACATAAGAACTTACGAGGCAATCAGCATGCAAGTAATACCAAGTAGTTGAAGTCTGTGTCTTTCAATGTAATGTTGAGAGAGAAACCAATCTATGAGATACACAGTGAGGTAAAGTGTATCTGGCACCAACTTATATTCCTCAGATACCTGAGAACAAGATTGAACTTGATCTGTCAATTATTTCTTTTGAAATTCAGATTTCATGTGGAAACCGAGAGAGTTCAATATAGACATTGAAAATGCTATAATGTGCACCAAATTGTTTCGAGATGTTAATTTGATATCCTACTGTCACAGATTGAACAGACAATAACTTATTTATAGACTATGAATAACCAGATAATGCACTTTGAGTTATAAATACAGTTCAAAGAAAAAAATAAAAACAGCTACGATACAAACAGTGTTGTAAATGCGAGCAAGGTATAGCATAAACAAGTTTCTTTAGAAGACTTGTTGTACTCTACAAAAATATATGCCAGAACAAAACAAAATCAATGGAACATCCAAAGTAAAATTCTTCAAGAGCAATCAGTATAGACCAACTGTAGCGAAACTGACAAGAGAACAGTCAACACAAACTGACAAAAAATCAAGTCTTAAACTGTTAGAAGAAAGACAAAAAATTAAATTATGGCTTCAAGTGAATGTCAATATCTTATGATGAGAACCTCCTTATTGTTCATTGACATATAAGGTGAATACCTCTGATAAATAGGACATCTAAAGATATGAGTTGAAAGTCTGAGACAACACGCTGCCATTCTAAACAATAACCCTGGTTTAGAAACAATGGTTGAACAATAAAAAAGATCACCAAAAATATGGCACTAATCTTGCAAACCTATGCGAATCTTTATAATGGTTAAACGACCAAATTTTAGAGAACAATATCATTTGATAAGTTCTGTGAAATACAGCAGACTTCTAATTCCTAAAATTCAAGGATCTGCTAGGATGAACTAAAGGTTGTGGCAAGGCATAGAAAAAGTAAACAAGCAATAAATGCCCCGAGGTAAAAACCTTCCTAGGCTCTATTTAAGTGCATGAGTTAGAGATTTGTGGTGGCCACTCCATGAAAAAGTGCTGAAAGGTAATAACTATTTTTTGAGGGACTAAAACTGGGAAATGGCTTCTTTTCGAAAGCCCCTAGTTCCTTAAGGTGGAAACCAAAAGGACAGGACAAATCTTTTACTATAAAAGCTTAGGCAAAAGAGAAAAAAAATGAGAAATACTTGGACACTACAGTGAGAGCTTCTCACTAACGAAGGCATAAGAAAACCAATGAACGCATGGGGAAAGTATCAGAAATTCAAAATAATAATTAAAAAAAAAAACAAATAGTCTAATATACAGTTGAAGGATGAAGATATGTGTGCAGGGTGCCTAGATTCAACCGGTAAAATCTCTCAGTGCCATAGCAAAAATCTGAAACCCATGCACAACTTTACAGGGGAAATGGATGTTCAAGGAAAGAGGAGGGTTGCACCAGCTTGTTCCCTGCCATTTGGCCCAAATAAAAGATAAAGTAACCATGATCAAGAATTGAGCAGCCTTGCACTAGACTACAACAGTGAGGACCAGAACTAACAAAACTGCTAATTAAGAATAATAATTCAACTTTTCTCAATGAATTTCAATCAATAAGAAGAAAGCTCAAAAATTGTTAGACTGTATTTAATGCTTGAATTAAGAATTAAGAATATAAGCATAGTGTTTGATGGGAATGTTTCCACAGAACGTGAAATACAATCAGCCAAGACCAAAATCAAGGGAGATACTAATGCATTTTGTACTGACTTAAAGAAAGACAGAATATAATTCTCTACAAGTTATATATGCCAACTATAATCATGTGAAGGCATTATCTTCTTATACAATTATCGCATAGAAGATCTCTGATTATATTCTGTCAACAGAAAATCTTGTGTTGTCAACTAAATCATCCAATAGCAATCGAGTATTAATCCACTGAGTATGACAGCATAGCAGAACAACAGTAAATTCCATAAGGGAAACAAGACCAACCTCCACAAGCCAATCAACCAGAATCCCTCGCATGCTTTGAGTAATGTCTTGCTGCATTGTGTCCATGTAAGCAGGATGTGGCCTTCGGACAAGCTGTATAATGAAGTAGCAAACAAGAAGCAAATTTCAAGTATCTTGCAGAAAAAAGAAGACAAAGATGATGAAATTTTCATCTTTCTTTTTCCTGATGAGTAGTAGCAAAATGATGCCAAGCTGCAATTTAAGAGCATTCTTGCACAGAGAAGGGTGTTCTTTTGATTCCAATATAAAATAATTATATCAGAAAAATGAAAAGGAGATGAAGAATAGACAGATTTTTTCTGCAGGGGAAGTAGCAAACATGGCACAAACCTCAGCAACGCGTAAATTGCAGTAGATGTCAGCAGCATAGAGGCTGCAGAGTTGAGGATCCTTATGATCACAATCAATATCTGTGAAGTCTGGATCGCTTGATGTTGTTCCACAGTCAAAGAGGCTTTGTTTCTCCCCTATAGACATTTAACAAAGAAATGTCACTACTTGCTGCATGCTACTACACGCAAAAGAAGAAAAATATGGAAAATATTATTTTCAACAAAGAGTTACTTCCCCTGATATTGTAGCCACAACATTACCTTTCATCCACCTGTGTGGTGGATTGGTATGTCTATATTATGTTGAAATTGAAGAAACCTTAACTCTTCAGTTCATCAACACATGCTATAGCCCAATGGCTGGGTTGCAAGCAACATAATTACATATTCTGAAGAAGGTAAGCCTAAAAGTTCCCCAAACCATTTTGTTATACAGCTCTGCACTCCTGCGTTGGGGTACAGCTTTCACGAAGATTGCTAGGTTGACATAATGGCAGATACTGTGTTTTGAAATCTAAGGAGTTAAAAGGTCCAAACTTTACTAATTGTCATATGAGGTATTGAGGTTCACGATAGAATTCTGGTTCTTGCTGTTATCCAAATTTTTTTGTCATATTTTTTCTAGATGTTTAAATTATTCTCCCAACAAAATGATCTTACTTTGAGAGCTTGAAATTTCCACAAGAAATATGTAATGAAATTCAAACCATAACCCTACCATTGTATGTGCCTAAGAAATAGGCGCTTAACTGAAGATGGTATCAGGCAAATTCCTTATGGAATGAGGGAAGGAACAACCAAAACATGAGTGCAAAACTACCTCAGTTAAGTCCTTAGAACACTCCACCTTGTCCTACATAACAGCTATTTCACTACCATCATGAATTTCACTTTATTGAAATTTCATTAATATAAGTAGGTGTAAAGGAAACAAACAAAGCACCTAAATTATGGTAAATATCTTGATAAACATGTTGACACATCTTGAAACAGGATCATGAACCTCATACCAAAATACTCTTCTTTTTCCTTTTATGCGTTCTACCTAAGTTTATAATGTAGGTAGCTATTCATGAAGGTACAAAATTTGAAGAGAAGCAAACCTTTCTTTGGAGGACTGCAGGTTTGTGATGGCATTCTGGAGATTGGTTTTGGAACCAAATGGCTATCAAACAACCTTGTACTACTTAATTGTGAATGCGCATCTTTCTCCAAAGTAGTTGAACATGTAACTTCTAATTTAGGTTCCATTTCTATGGCTTCCTGAACAATTTTTGTCTTTGAAGGAGCTTGAAGACGTGGGAGTTCTGCAGCAAGTGAAGGAGCCACTTTGGAAATATTGAGCTGACCCACTTTAACCTGCTTTCCATTCTTAGCCTGGCAATCAGCAATATTAAAGGAGAAAAGTTCAGATTCTTGAATTGAGAGCATGAAAAGGCATTTTATGATGGAAGAACAAAAATAATGAGAAATCTTGTAATTTTAAATTTTTCATAGGCAAATGAAGGTCAAGGTCATATTTTGTCAATCTTGTATATTACATTATAATAGTAGAGAGCAATTCAAGATTTCATTTTCATTTTTTTGCTCCACTTTTTCTGAATATATAACAATGATAGGTACATCTGTTGACCTTCAAAATTTGAACTAAAATTTAAGCTGGCAAATCAGTAATATAAGAAGCTTACAAATGAACATTATTTATTTACAGCATTCGCAACTGAAACTACAACACCAAAACATAAATCATCAATGCAAAAGAAGCACAGCACATCAACCTGAATTCTAGTTGCATTGAAGCAACTCCTATATGAATTCTCACAGCAAACATTTGTGACATCCCGAAGCACTGCTCTCCTCTTCGGCTGAATACCTGCATTTTCAGGTGCACTGGTGTTATTCTCATCCAAGGCTGCTCTTTTTGAATTTGCCCTCAAAATGCGCTTCTGGCCTTGTTGTGTTGTTGCCTTCAAGGGTGGCATCTTGCTAGATGCTCGCAAAGCAGCTGCTCGTGCTCGTGTTATTCGGCCATTAGGATCTCCAACATTAGTAGGTAGCACATTTTCCTTCTTCATATTTACAAGCCTTGGACCAGAACAATATAAAGCATTACACTCAAATTAGGAGAGCAACCTGCAATAACATGCTTAAATCAGTGCAAGCATTAAGAATATTACAATCTATGAAAATCTACATACTTGCACACAATGACATAATGAGCCAGAGCAACAATATTGTACTTTTGAAGAGATTAGGCCGTGGGTTTCTAATGAAATACAATTAATAACTTCATATAATTTGTAATGAGAATATTTATCAAATTATTTCAGAAAAAAAAGAAAAGAATATATATCAAGTTATGTTACTAGCAGGAAATTTGTATGTCAAGCTAAAACTGTCACAAAGCAGTACCATCTTATGTGAACATTGACGCTAAGTATGAAGCATAGAGCTGCTTAAGGAAGAATTCACTGTTAAATACATTTTTTATTCGTTGTCTTTTGAACTAAGAACTCAATCATGCACAAAAAGATCATCAAATGACTCTATCTTCACAGATCAACTCAAAATGAGAGTCCCATTTTCCAGGAGAAATCTTCTGTGAAAAAAATCTTCAAATCACTTCAATGTCAAGGGCATGTCTCTATAATTCATTTTGAAAATTCCCTTTGTACCCAAAAGTTCTTTCTTCTTGAGAAAACTTTCCCTTTGAAATAAGCAATACCCACATCAAAAAAAAAAAAATTTGAGAATGTAAGCACCAAGACTCAGAATCAGAACAATTCACATACAAGTTAAAAAATGGGAAAAAATCTTTAATATCAAAGGTGAATAAAGAAAAATCAACCCCTTTTCCTTAAAACGAGAAAAGGGATTAAAATTTGAATCCTCAAATTATAAAAAACAAAATTTGATTCCAAAACTTAAAGATTTCCCATTTGTAACCTCAAATGCGAAAACAATTTCAAATTTATCTTTCCAAAATTAAATTCTGCCTATTAATTTCCTTTTTCTTTTATATTTCTGTTTTACTTTTAAACTATCGCTATTTCCAAAGGTAAACGCAGGTTGAAAAAAAAGAATTCACAAAAACATTGACTCAGTGGAGTAAATAAAGTGGTAACCCTTCTTGTTTCTTTACTGGGTCCGAATAAATTTTTAAAAATTTTAACAAGAAAAAACAAAATGCAAATTTCTTTCACATTTCCACATCTTCTTAGTAACCAAACACCAAAAAATAAATCGTCTTCAAAAACCCATGTCCAAAACTTTCAAATTTTCACTAATTGGAAAGAAAACACTAAACAAAAATCGATCTATAAACGAATAAACCTGCAAACATAAAAATCAAGAACACAAAAAAACCACATAAAAATCCACATTATGTGAATATAGTATTTATGTAGATACAGAAAAATGTGTATACATAAATTCAAACCGACCTGAATTAGTCTTCTAAGCTCCACAAAGCAAGGACTGAGAGAGCTTAGAGAAAGAGAAAGGGCGTTGTTTCCTCAAGAAATAGACAGAGAGAGAGAGAGAGTGAGCGGGACAGTGTAAGGGTTTAAACCATAGAATTAAAAAAAATGAAAAATATAAATTTATTTAATATTTTAATATTTATTTTTTATAATAATAATAATAAAAAAAGAACGTTGACTGTTTGATTTAACTTGGAAAAAGTTCATTAGTGGTGTTAATTTCGTTTTTGAATTAATAGTGAGTGTGTGTGATTTGTCATCCAAGATCGCGAGATCTGGATCATTACGGAGTTTTCTAAGATTACATTATTACCTCTACTATTTGCTTATAATTACTGGGTCGTCTGACTACTTGACGTATTTGGTGTTTAGAAGCTTTGAGGGTATTTTAGTCATTTTGGTTTGCATATTGGAGGAGAGGAGCAAATGTTTAATATGATCATGAATCATGATGCTTCTCTTTTTTCCAATTTCTGTTGCATAATTTCTTTTATTTATAAGAAAAATAAATAATTTTTTAAGGGTAAAAAATAATAAATAAATTTTAATTTAATTAAAAGAAAATAATTTTATTAAAATATGTAGAGATTATAAATATAATTAACTAAAATAAAAAAGAAAGATAAAGTTTTTATAATAATATAATATATTTATAATTGTTTGAAATTTCAAAACTCAAAGATAACAAACTTTACTTTTGAAATCCAACGGGAAAATTTATTTATACAATTAACATGTGATCTTGCAGCTTTATTACTTGTTAATGATGTTATTATCTGAAAGATGATCTGGACCCCACATGATGGGTGACAACACCTTTCATTATTGTACTCTATTTTATTTTATGGGACGAAAAATTACTGCAGAAGAAAAGTGTAATTTTTTTATTTATATAAAAATATATTCAATTAAAATATTCTAATTTTAATTATATAAAAATTCATCTTAATATAAATAAAAAAATATATTATTATTTTATCTAATAATTTATTATGTAATACTATAACAGAGCTAATTATTTAATTTATAAAATAATGGAGTTGACTCTCATACTGTTTTTATATATTTATATACGACTCTCATTAATAGGGTTTATTTATTTAATTTATACGCAATTATTTAATAAATATTTGAATCATTAATTTAAAAATTTTAATCATATTTTTATATTTTTCAATATATTTTAATTGAATTTTTTAAAATTATTAAAGTGATACTTTTAGACAATTAAATTTTTAATTAGGCTTTATATTAATTAAAATTGATGATCAAAAAACTTATTTAATGTGAATGAAAAACGATTTTAAACTTTTATAGTGTTCTAATTAATCAAAAATTAAAAAGTAACTATAATATCTTATCAACAATTTTCTATATAAATATCAATATTTTTCTCTAATATATCTGATTTATTAAAGTTTATCTAATAAAAAATATCTTATCAACAATTTTCTGTATAAATATTAATAATTTTCTCTAATATATATGATTTATTTAAATTTATCCAATAAAAAATAATAAATTAAAATAAAGAACATATATTTTTTTAAGAATTCCATGTTATTAGATTATGTCTAACTGACGAGAAGAGAACTAATATTTTAAATCTCTCACAAGAAATTTTTTTTTTTTTTACACCAAGTTAGATGATTGATGCATCACAAATCATATCATGAAATTAAGTTAGGGATTGAGAAGGCAACCTAAACGGAGAGAAAATTAATTAAAATTTATAAAAATAAGAAATGTGTATTCATATTTTATTTTAATTTTAAATAAGTCAAAAGAGTTAATTTTGAAAACTTTTAATAGGATATGATACATTAGATCTAAGAAATAAAATCTTCATTTTCAATCCTTTAATTTTTATATTTGATTGGGGTTTGAGTTATTTGATAGAAGGATATAATAGTTTAGATTCGAGTTATTTGAGTTGAGTTATTTTTAAATTATATGCTAATTTAAATATGTTATAAATTATATTTCAGAAGATATGCGATACAATTAAGTTATTAAATTAAGTTATTAAATTATGTCAATGTATGTTATTTTTTATTTAATATGTTTGATTGATGTTTTCTTTTTTAAAATTTTACTATATTTTTATAATGTCTAAAAGAAAATTAATAATAATAATATTATAGATTAGTTGTCATCTGATTGAGTATAAGTTTCATTTTATAAGAGGATAATGATTTAAATTCTGACAATTTTTATCTAATACCCTTTAAAAAGTTTTGTATGTAAAAAAAATATCAATGATGATAGTTAAATCTTAGTTCAAATTGAGAAAAGAGTTCTTTTAATTTTGAATTTATATTGATTGGGTTTCTTGGTGTTTACTAAAGTATGTGAATAATTTTCTTTGAGATTAGACTTAAGTAAAATAGGTTTCGAATAATAAAGGTACAAATGGAATTTAAGAGACGAAGATTAATAGTAGCAATAAAAGGTGCACCAAAATAAAGTCGTAGAATATTAAAACAAATCAAGATGAATTCAGAATTATTGCATCAAGAAACAGATCGATATTAAAGTAGATAAACAATATGAAAATTTTAAAGGGTAATATAAATAAATAGCAAGCTGTATATATATATATATATATATATATATATAATCTTTGCCGCCAAAATTTGCTAGTGATTCAAAGTTGCAAGTATTTTTTTTTTTAATTTATCTATTTTTATATTATATTGAATATAAAATTAATATTTTTTCGCACTATACGATTGATGTGACTTAAAAAATTTAATTATCTTCTCATATTCATGTTGAGATAATGATCCTCAAATTATGAAATATCATTTTCTCAAATATAACAATATGGGTTTGAACTTTGAACCATTGATGAACAATAATACATGTAATTATGAACACTTCATGGACATTTCCTCAAATCCAAAGGCAAGTTGCGATTCTTAGGGTGTAAACAACTAGAGCTTGGAGGAGAGAAGAAATTTTAATATTTTTTTTATATATTGACTTAAGCGTCTAAGTAAGATTTTTTATTTTTTTTTTCATTCGAATAGTGGATGTACTATTGATAAAGTTAAATTTAATTACTCTTTACTAAACAATTCCACTTCAATTATATACTTAATCCATCAATTTTGAACATATAATTCAATGAAATTTATTATAAACTTAAAGAAATTCTTCTTGTTGTTATTCTTTATGTGATGATTTAATGATAAGATATAAATCTCATATTATGCTTAAATCATGAATCATTTGAAGAAAAACACTAATATATTAATAGAAAAATAAATTACGTATTTTAATTAATGTGAGCGAGAAGTTGATTGTCTACTAATGAAATTCATGAAAAAAATATAAATTATTGAAAAAATAAATATGAGAGAAATAATCCCATAAAATAAAAATAGAAAAAAATTATATTTTTTCTCCGATCTATAAGTTTTAATAAAATTATACACTCGACGCGTTTTGATAAAATTATAATATTCATTCGATCAATTATGATAAAATTATGAAAAAGATAAATTTTACAGCAGAAAGAATCATGAAAAAAAATAAAAATAAAAATTATATTTTTTTATTTTACGCATTTTGATACGGTTATATTATTCGATAAATATTTTTTAATAAAGTTGTAATATCCGTTTTGTGTATTCCGATAAAATTATAGCAAGAGATAAATTTTGCAATGGAATATACTAGAAAAAAAATAAAAAGTATTATATTTTCTAAAAAAATTTAATTTTTCAACTTTATTTTTTGATATTTGAAATTATTAAAATAAAATTATTGACTCAATCCACCCACTGTAAACATATAATTAAATGAAATTTATTATAAACTTAAATAAATTATTCTTTCTATTATCCTTTATGTGATGTTTTGATATTTATAGAAAACTCATATTAATGGCAAGATCTAAATCCTATATTATGCTTAAGACATGAATCGTGTGAAGAAAAATACTAATTTTCAATAGAAAAAACTAGTTACATGTTATAATTAATTTGAGCAAAAAGTAGACGAAATTTTCTCAATGAAATTCGAAGAAAAAAATTGAGAATATAGAAAAAGGAAAAGAAAAGAAAAGAAAAAGTATCACACAAAATAAAAGTAAGAAGATAAATTTCACTTTTTTCTCTAGTTCACACGTTTAATAAAGTTATAATACTCATTCGATTCATTTTGATAAAATTATAAAAAATAATAAATTTTACAATATAACAATAATCACATAAAATAAAAATAAAAATAAAAAATTACTTGTTTTTCTTACTTATACATTTTTATAAAATTTATAACATTCATTCAACATATTTTGATAAAATTATAATATTCTATGGACGCGTTCTGATAAAATTATAGAAAGAGATAAATTTTAGCAAACAACATGTTAGAGAGAAGCTAAAAAAAAATATAATATTTTTTAATAAATTCTAGAAAAACATTATATTTTTTTAACTTTACTTTTTGATATATAAAATTATTAAATAAAATTATTGGTTTAATCCACCATTTTAAACATATAATTCAATGAAATTTATTTTAAAACTTAAATAAATTCATCTTTCTATTGATATTTATAGAGAACTCATATTAATGATAAGAATTAAATCCTATATTATGCTTAAGACATGAACCATGTGAAGAAAAACACTAATTTTTTAATAAACAAATAATTACGTGTTATAATTAATTAGAGCAAAAAGTTGATGAAATTTTCTAACAATGAGATTCGAAGAAAAAATTGAGAATATGGTAAAAACAGAAGATAAGAGAACTTATTACACAAAATAAAAGTATAAATAGAAATTTTACTTTTTCCTTTGATTTACACGTTTTGACAAAGTTATAATATTTACCTAATTTTTTTTTATAAAGTTATAAAAAAAGATAAGTTTTGCAAACAACATAAAAATCATAATAATAAAAAATTATATTTTTTCTGCTTAATTATATTTTGATAAAGTTATTATTAAGTAGAAGAATTAGTCAAAATTTGTTTATTGTGTTCAAGTGGTCAGTTTGTAATCATATTCTATGGGGCTTATTATTATTCAGTTATAGTAGAATTTTGTGGGATTCTATTTTCTAGTTTAGTGGATTTCATTAATTTCTATTTTATAGCCTTCTCGTTATAGTATTTACCTATAAAAAAGTTGTATTAGATGAGTCCAATAATTAATGCAGTAAAGCATTTTCTCTTCTTTCTTTCATAAATTTAGTTTGCAAGAAAGAATCGCACTATTTTGAATATGGTGCGAAGCCTTTTGAGAAGCAGTGGAATACTAAAAAAATTTCTGGCCTGAAGCAGTCAATTAGAGCTTTCATATTCTGAACAGAAGTCCCACTCTTGCTGTTTAAAATATGACATCTGAGGAAGCATGGAGTGGTAAAAAATCAATAGTTGATCATTTTAGAATTTTTTGGTGTATAGCTTATACCCATGTTCCAGACTAGAAGAGAAAGAATCTTGATGATAAGGGAGAAAAATATATTTTTCTTGGTGTTAGTGATCAATCAAAGGTTTACAAGCTCTATAATCCTATCACCAAGAAAATCATTAGCAGTCGTGATATAGTCTTTGATGAAGATCAAACCTGGCCATGGAGTGAGAATGGAGTGGGAGATCATATTCCTGCAAACTTTGAGAGTGATGATGAAAGACAACAACCTGTGGAGAGTGTGCAATAATCACCAATCACTCAATTTGTCCCAAAAAATTATCAAAGTCCGCTTGTAACTGAAGAGATTGAACAACTGCCACAACGAGTTAGAAGGAGACCCACATGGATGACTGATTATGAGGTAACTGGAGTTGATCAAACTGAGGATCCACTTACATATTTTGCTCTATTTTCATATTTGATGAGGCTGTAAAAGAATCAAATTGGTGAATTGTAATGGATGAAGAAATTGCAGCCATTGAAAAAAATAATACTTGGGAGTTGACAAATCTTCCAAGAGGGCATAAAATAATTGGTGTCAAGTGGGTGTTCATGACAAAATTGAATGCAAATGGCGAAGTTGACAAGTATAAGGCACGCTTTGTAGCTAAAGGCTATAAGCAAGAATTTAAAGTGGATTAGAAAAAAGTTTTTGCACCTATTGCGTGACATGATACAATCAGATTGGTGATAGCATTGGCAGCTCAAAATTCATGGCCTATCTTCCAGTTGGATGTAAAATCAGCCTTTTTACATGGTGACTTGCAAAAACAAGTATTTGTTGATCAACCTGCTGGTTATGTGAAATCTGGTTGTGAGCATAAGGTATATAAACTAAAAAAGGTATTATATGGGCTAAAACAAGCTCCACGGGCTTGGTATAGTCGTATTGATGCTTATTTTTTTAAGGAAGGCTTTAAAAAATGTCCATATGAGCATACACTTTTTATAAAAAAAGGTGATGGAGGAAAGTTGATTATTGTGTGCTTATATGTGGATGATCTTATTTTTACTTGAAATGATAGTATCATGTTTGACAAGTTCAAAAAGTCTATGATGGTTGAATTTGAGATGACTAATCTTGGGAAAATGCATTATTTTTTGGGTATTGAAGTGACCCAATCAACATCAAGAATTTTTATTTCTTAAAAGAAATATACTCAAGAGATGTTAGACAGGTTTCAAATGAAGAATTGCAACTCTGTGACTACTCCAAATGAGTTTGAATTAAAACTTGTGAAAGATCTTGATGGAAGAAAAGTGGACAACACTCTCTACAAATAAATTGTGGGGAGTCTAATATATTTGACTGCAACAAGGCCTGATATAATGCATGTTGTAAGTCTCATTAGCAGGTATATGGAATGTCCAATGGAGATACATCTTCTTGCTGCAAAGAGAATTTTTCAGTACTTACAAGGAACAACTGATTTTGGGCTATTCTACCAAAAGGGAGAACAAGCAGACTTAGTTGGCTTTACTGATAGTGACTATGCTTGAGATCTAGATGATAGAAGAAGCACATCCGGATATGTTTTTATGCTAGGTTCAGAAGCTATTTCATGGTCCTCGAAAAAGCAACCAATTGTTACTCTATTAACAACCGAAACTGAGTTTGTAGCTGCAACTTCATGTGCCTGTCAAGCTGTTTGGCTAAGAAAGATTCTTGAAAAACTTCAATTCAAGCAACAAGGACCAACTTCAGTTTACTGTAATAATAATTCAGCTATTAAACTCTTCAAAAATCTTGTTCTACATGGAAGAATCAAGCATATAGATGTGAAGTACCACTTCTTGAGAGATTTTACAAATGATGGAGTAATTGATCTTATCTTCTACAGAAGTGAAGATTAAGTTGCAAATACATTTACAAAACCCCTCAAATTGCCAATGTTTCTGAAGCTAAGAAAATTGCTTGGTATTTGTTCAATGGATAATTCAATTTGAGGGAGGGTACCTAGTGTTCCTTTAAACTGAATGTTTACTGCATCAGTTTAAGGGAGGAAATGTTGAGTAGAAGAATTAGTCAAAATTTATTTATTGTGTGTTCATGTGGTCAGCTTGTAATCCTATTCTACGAGACTTATTATTATTCAGTTATAGTAAGATTTTGTGGGATACTATTTTCTAGTTTAGTGGATTTCATTAAGTTCTATTTTATAGCTTTCCCGTTGTAATATTTGCCCATAAAAAAGTTGTATTAGATGAGTCCAATAATTAATGCAGTAAAGCATTTTCTCTTCTTTCTTTTGTTTCTTTTATAAATTTAGTTTGCAACAGTTATAATATTCAAGCAGCCGTATTTTTATAAAATTATCATATTTGTTTCTGATAAAATTATAGAAATATATAAATTTTACAACAGAATGTGTAGGAAAATAAAATAAAAGAGTAAAATATTTTTAATAAATTCTCAAAAAACGTTCGCTTTTCAACATTATTTTTTGACATGGAAAATTATTAAATAAGATTATTTACTCAATCCACCATTTTTAATATATAAAATTGTGAACTCAATCCACCCTTTTTGAACGTATAAATCAAACAAATCTATTATCAATTTCAATAAATTATTTTTTTATTCTTTATTTGATGTTTTGATAATTATAGAAAACTCATGTTAATGAGAAAATCTAAATCCTACATTATGCTTGAAACATGAATCGTGAAGAAAAGCTGATTATGTATTATAATTATTGAGAGGAAAAAGTTGATGAAATTTACTGACAATGAAACTCATAAAAAAAAAAAATGGAGAAGATATATAAAATAAAAGGATAAGAGAAAGAATCACACAAAATAAAAGTAGAAAGAGAAATTTACAATTTTTTTTTTAATTTTACACATGTTAATAAAATTATATTATTCGCTTAATATATTTTGATACAGCCGATGTATTTTTGTTAAAATTGTAAAAAAAGATAAATTATACAACAAAATATGTTAGAAAAAAAAAATACACATTTTGATAAATTTATAATATTCGTTCAACTTATTTTAATAAAATTATAATATTCTCTTAACGTGTTATGATAAATTTATAGAAAGAATATGTTAAAAAAAAGTATAGTATTTTCAAATAAATTCTCTTAAAAAGTTTTTTATTTTAATTGTATTTTTTGATATGAGAAATTATTAAATAAAATCGAAATTTATACTCTTTAAGTTCTAATAAGTATTGAATCTCGTATTTTTTTTAATACACTATATTATGAGAATAGCTAAATACACTAATTTTCCTTTATAGTTTTGCTATCTTTGTTCTTCATTTAATTATTATCCTTTACAATATTCATTTACTAAAATAAAAAAAAATTACATGAATATATATATATTGGAATGATCAATTATAATAGAGAAAAGTCATTGTTTAGTTATGAAAAATATTTTTTATTTTTTTTCTAGTTTTCATTTTCATTTCTTAATTTTTTATATTTATATTTTTCAAATTGAAAATTAGAAAACAAGTAAATATGGTAAAATTATTTCTATTTAAAGTTTTCTTTATTTTTTTATTTTAAATATTTCTTTTTTGTATCAAATATATAACTATTATTTTTCACAAATAATTATTTTAAAAAAGAGTGAAAAACATCATAAAATAATTTTTCATAATATAGTTTAATTTTAAAAACTTAAAAAATTATTTTCAAAATTTTCATTTAAAAAATTTTAATAATTAAATACCAAATCTCAATTTTTTATTTTTTTAAATAATTTTTCAAAAAACAACTTTTATTTTTTACAACTAAACAAGATATAAGAGTTTAGTATTTTACATTTTATGGCAAACTTGGCCTATATATTATACTATCCAACTTAATTTGTATCTATTTATAATTTTAGCTCCACATCAAATCATTTCCATGCAATTTTAAAATGAAATAAATGGACTTGCCCTTTTCGCATCATAAAGTAACATTTATCTATTAATAAAAAAATAAAAGTTGAATATGTTTTTGGTGTTTAGTTTGATAACGCACATCAATAACTACATGTTAGGTAGGTACTTCAAATATAACATTTTATCTCAAGAAAAAAAAATCATAAATTCGGAGTGTAATCCAAGTGGAACTAAGTTAATACAATGTTGAGTTGAAATTCGAGGCTCACAGTTTAACTCCAACTTGATTCAATTTTTATTTTTTAATAAAAATATATATATATAAATTTACATATAATAAAAAATTTAAATTTTTAATTTTATGAACTTATTTAGTTAAACTGTTGGTATCAATTGTTAACTATTAATCGGTAATTAATAATTAATTACTAACGGTTGTTAGTTGATTGTTGTTAAGTGATTATTTTTAATTATTACAGCTAATATATTTAATAAATATTAATATTTATTTTTTATTTAAATATTAATATTTAAATTAAAATTTTTATAAAATAATAATTATTCGATTACTTAATAACTAATAATTATTATTAAAAAAATAATCAAATAAATTTAATACAACTGTTAAAAACTAAAAAGCTAATAGCTGCATAATAAAATTTTGCCAAATATCCATTATATATTTTAAAAATTTTAAAATCTTTAATTAAATATGATAAATTGAATCTATTTATTAAATTATATGTAACATAAAATATATCTGAAATTACATAAAATGTCAATAATCAATTAGATTAAAATCACTCAAAGTGAATATTCAAATTCTATTTAACTTGTATTCAAATATTAACTTGAATAGATTAAAATTCTATTGAATTTAAATATTTTATGGGTTAATCCATAAGCTCATAAGTTAACTTATTTGCACCCTTGCCATATATCCTTTTGCTGTGTTTATATATGTATATAATAACATCCATACAATGATATAAAATTTCGCATATATCCTTAATGCAATGGACAACGAAATTAAAAAAATTAATTTTTATATAATTAATATTTAAATTTATTTAAAATATATTTGTAATAACGTTTTAAAATTTAAAAAATATTAAATTATTTTTAGAGTGTTTGAATAATTAAATTAAAATATTATTTTAAAACTTAAAAGAGAAAAAAATAGACATGATAGATATTTTTTTTAAATAATATTTTTAAAATAAAATTTTTATTTAAATATACTCATAAATAAATTAAATTAAATTAAATCACTGAAATTATATAAAAAATTAAATTTAATACATTAAATGAAATTTTTTATGTAAATTAATAATTTTTTCTTTTTATTGGAGTTGCCATTATAATAAATGTTTATTGATATACGTACGTTTCTTCAAATAACAATCCCAAACTTTTTTAAAATTTAAAAAGAAAATCTCAAATATCACTTTTTGTATGCCTACCAATTGACGGCAGAAAAATTATATAATATAATGGTGTAATATTTTTTATTTTTCTATTCATCAAAATTTTAATAAATACTTTCTATGTGTTGACCAAAACCACATAAAAAAAAAATTATTTAGTAAAACACCTTATTTATTTTTAAAATTTTGTATCATTGATTTCAACTATTTTTAAAATATATCTACTTTTTGTCACAGATTTTCATTATAAATTTATTTTTATAATAGTTTAATAAAATTTTAATAATATAAAATATGAATAATTACTATAAAGTCCCTGCATTTTATCATATTATGCTAAAAAATCCTTATATTTTCAAAATTATACTATAAAGTCTCTGTATTTTGGTTCCGTTACAATATGAGGTCCTTCCGTCTATTTTTGACTTATGTTCTGTTAGTCAACGAAATATAAATCAAATATTGTTTTAAATATTTTAGGTAATACCTAAAACACCCTTTATAGTTTTAATAAATTAGTATGTTAATTTTTTTGGAGGAAATTTTTTTTTCTTCATCATTAGAAGAAATTGACGAGAACAAAGAAGAAGAAAATAGAAGAAGCTAAGAAGAAAAGGGTTTTTGCTTCATCGAATCCGACTGATTTTAGGTAATATGGGTTGATGTGGGTGTTTGTTATTTGAAAATAGGGTTGATATGGATTTTTTTTTTCGCGGTGCGATTTGAAATTCAAAATTTTTTTTTTTTTTTTTATATATAGAGAAAGATGTTTTCAAGCAGTGCAAATGGATAGGAAGAAAGATTTTTGAACAAGATCTGTAGCTGTGGCAATAAGTGTGTAATTAGAATCTCTGAATCCTACAAGAACAAGAATAGGTTGTATTACGCTTGTGCGGATGGAGTATGTGGAACTTTCTTGGGCTGGTGTCAAAGGGTTACCAATAATTCTGCAGAAAGTCCTAATCTTATGAGGTCTTCTGCTACCAATCATT
>CANXYC010952712.1:0-13580 GCA_948193065.1 Aleurites moluccanus
GTTTCAAAATCTGGACGCAATTTCATCAAAAACTGATCTCTTTTGCTAGTTTCATGGACTGTTTGGACAGCAGATAATGATTCTGCAGGGACTTTAGCATACACAATGTTAGTGTATTCAATCCACAGGTTGAGAAAACCAGAATAGTATTCTTGCACAGACAAGCTTCCTTGAGAATAGTTTGCAATATCAAATTCCAATTGAAATCTTCTAGCATCATTATCCTGGTTGTACACACGTTTCAAATAATCACACATTTCTTTGGATGTTCTAATAGGGTCTAAGATTCAATAGAATATGAGATTCTATAGAACCCAAGATCCAACTCATTATACGCTCATCCTTTACTTCCCACTCAACCTCTTTCATAACATCTTTTAGTTTAGAACTAGATCCATCAAGATGTCCCCGCAACTCTTTCCCTTTGATATATGTTTGGAATTAAAATTCCCAAGCAAAGTAATTTTTTACTATAAAACGAGTGCAAAAAGACTCAAACTTTTCAAAAGACATGGTTGTTGTAACAACTTTCCACTTAAAACTAGAAAACTAAAATCTCAGATAAACTCGAAATTCTGAAGCAAGAAAAGACAAGACAGAAAGAGCAACGTAGTCACAAAATTTTAAAAATAGGCTCTGATACCATAATAGAGAAAGATTTTACTGAAAAAGGATACCTCTCCCTTTGGGTCTCTTCTCCATTTATAGATAATTCAAGTCTTAATTACAACAAACAAATCTCCTCAATCTAAGCATACACTAAATATAGATATACCCTAAAAAAGGAAACAAAATATACAGGTCAACCATCTTTATAGTAAACAATGAAATTAGATCCCTAATTTTTAGCATATAGACAACTAGCATTCACACCATTGCAACTCATTCAAGATAAGGAAGTTAAGTTTAGTCCTTACCAAGCTCTTATGACATAGGACTACTTGTTTCTAGATGTTGGATTGTGAAGTTTGTTAAGGTGTACAGAGAAGATAAGGAAATTTTGCTTCAGATTTTTTATCCAATTTGGCTTTGAAGTTACCTGTGGGAGTGAGTGTTTGCAAGTCCTCCTATAGGAACTCATCAAATTTTATATATGGATGCCATGAGTTTTGGTTGGACTAGGACAGTTGTAGCTAATTAGTTTTTTTTTTTTCTGTTTTATTACTAAAAAATAAAATAACTTAATTAAACTGTTAGTGGGTATTTGTTTAGCTTTTTGATACAGTTGATAATTTTTTTATTTTTAACAGTTGTATCATATCGTTTGATTATTAACAGTCGTTAGCTATTAAGCTTTTTTGAAAAAATTTCTACTTTTTCAATTAAAAAGTCTAAATTATCCTCTAAAAATAATTTTTAAATAAAAAATAAATATTAATATTTATCCTTAATAATCATTAAATATAATAATAGCTAATAATTAATAATAATTTTATCAAACACCTGACAACAATCAGCTATTAGGTAACAATCACCAACTACCAGCTATTAATCACCAGCTACTAGTTAACAGCTATCAGTAACAGTTAAACTAAATGGGCCTTAAAATTGATTATTTACATTTAGGAAATCAGGCTTGACTTAGGTTTTAGAGTCCTCTACAAATGTAAGGATTTCATAGATTCTCACTTTTATTTATTTATTTATTTATTATTTTTGATAGGCAAAGAGATTTCACCTTAATTACAACTATTAGAGAAACAAAAAAAAAAAAAAGTTGCAGTAGGACCAACTTTATATGAAACCCCAACTAATTGATAAAATGAAATTGCAAACTACACAAATTGATAAAATGAAACCCCAACTAATTGGAAGCTCAAGAATAGCACTACCCAAACTTCCATAACCTAATACAAGTAAAATGTTGTAAAACAACTTTATATTCCAAAAAAAGTAGCCCCAAAATCTGCTAAAAATGAAACCAATAATAATAATACCAATAATGGATTCATTGCTAATTTTCACAATACTGCTTTAAAATCATGTTGGTAAAATTAAAATCACATTAATATATAAAAATAAATTTTTTTAATTACCCGAATAATAATAATAATAATATATTGCTGGTATATCAAAAATATAAAAACAAATCCTAGCTCATATGATATTAAATTTTGTCTTATTAACTTGGGTATTTTTTTTCCAATGAAATTTTTTTCCTATTTGTTCTATATATCATAAGGATCATTTATTACATTTTTAATTTTATAAGGATAAATTTGGATAGAAAGATTTGAAAGATGAGAATCATTTGAGTTTTTAGCACTAATTAGTAAAATAAAATAAAATTGCCTAAGTAATTTGTAAAAGTTCTCTTTTCATTTCAATTATCATTCTCTTAATATATATATATATATATATATATATATATATTCAGTATGAGTGAAATTTTTTACCATAAAAGTATTTCAACTAATTTAAGATATTAACTTTATATAAAAAAAAAAAAAGTAGGACATTAAAGTATTTTCTCTTTTCAAAAATTCTAAATAATTAAGCAGAAATTAAATTATACATGTAAATGGAGTTCCCACAAATGAACATGTTCTATGCAACCCAACACAAGCCTAATATTTTAAAGAATAATATTTTCGATGGTAAGAAAATAATAATTTTCTCTTTACTTTTGCACTGTTTGTATATTTGAAATGCCTCCTTTCAAGGTTTTCTTTTCTTTTCTTTTCTTTTCTTTTTAAGAGAGGATTCTTTGAAGTTGGTTTGCATATATAGAGTGAAATAGAGAAAATGTTTGCATTACTTATAATAACTATTCTGAAATTTTGAAGTCAAATGCAAAAGAAAAAAAAAAGCATAATTTTCAACACTTTTTATATTTTTTTTGGATATTATCTTTTTTGTCACAATCTCAATTTAAAAAAAAATATTACTTATTGTTATTATATAACATATTTACTAATAAATATTTGATTCAATAGTATTATAGTGGATTTATATTTACTAATAAATATTTGATTCAATAATATTATAGTTGATTTCAAAGTAGAAAATATTTCGAATCAAATTTTAATTAAAGTCAAACTTATTAGGAAAATATATATAGCACCATATAATATGATGCAAGTTGTTAGAAAAATTATTGAGACAAATATAGTATTCTAATAAATTAATAAATCCAATTTATGAAAAGTCCAATAAAGTTAATTCAATAATTTTTTAAATGAATTTATGTAATATTAATCAATGTATTTAATGATATTCTAAATGAATTTATGTAAATATTAATCAATGTATTTAATGATATTCTAAATGAATTTATGTAATGCTAATCAATGTATTTAATAATCTTTTAAATGAATTTATGTAATATTATTCAATGTATTTAATTGCAAATTTATAATACAAATAATATATATATAATATCATCCAATAAAAAATAAAAAATTTATCTCCATAAATAATTAAGTATTTTTAATTATACCTTATCATATTATACAATGATAAAAAGAAAGCGTTGAAAAGCATAATAAAAGGAAAGCCTTCAAAAGCATAAATTAGTTTGTAATAGCATTTTCGTTGATTATGGATTCGTAACTCATGTAATTGGGAAAAACTTAGCTATATCTGATGTATGCATTAGGTATAATGTGAAATGTACATGTGAATGTAAAAAGTAGAAAATGTTTAATTGTGTTTAGCTACCAGATGAAATAAACATAATTAAATTTATTTTAAATAACTTATTATTTTATAACTTAACCCCGATTAAAAGTATTAATTTAAATTATATAGATAATTACTAGATAAAATTATATAAAAATAAATAAATTGATCTTATAAATCATTTTCTACTTTCATTAGTAATTGATATGGGATTCACTCCTACTTTGTGATATGCTAATTTAACCTAACACTTTAAACTATTATATTAATCTCACAGTTCTCTTCTTGCATAAAATTTAAAGTATTACATACAGATTTAATATTAATGAGATTTATTATTTCAAAAAAATAAACCCTAGAGTTCATTCCTAGCTTTAATTTCCTTAAAGTTGAGTAAATGAGAAACTCCACGCATTAGCTAAGTTATTATACATGTAATAATAATAAACTTAGTACTCAATTACATTGTAATGAGAAGATGAAGAAATTATTATTATATATGTATACTATGTATTTAATATACTAAATATACTATTATATATATTTGATATTCTTATAGTTTCTTCCTTTTATATATATATTTTTTGTTAATTAGGATGTACTCCTAACTTTGAAAGATCTTGTTATATATATAAAAAAAATACTTTGAAAAGATCTTGAAAATTAATTTCCTTTTAAAAATGGCTTAATATATATATAATTTTCAGTTTATGTAGTTACCTATATGTTTATATGTTATTATCCTAAATTTGTTGATATTTATACTTTATATACATATTCCAAATGTAATTTTTAAATGAGAAGTTTGCAGAAAAAATGCAAAAGTGAAATTAAAATTTTCATACAAAATGCTAAAATTTTCTCTCATTCTTCCTAATGTGAAAATATCCTTTCATCATAGAACTTCTATTTTTTTTGCAATGGAGGAATAATATACTACCATTAGACTATATCTGCAAGTACTATTAATCGAATGTAGCAAGCTCTTATCTTAAACAGCAAGGCAGAAAAAAAAAAAAGTATAAGATGATTATCAAAAATGCCAAACATTAAAAAATATCATAATATAGAAGAAATTGCTAGGGCTGGAATCTCATCACTAATAATTTTTCTTATTTAATTAAAACTGAAAAAAATACCATAAAAAATCCTAATTAAATATAAATAAATCAAATCAAATCAAATCATAGTGTAGTTTTATATGTTATTAAATTAAGAAAGTTCTAGCATATATTATTAAGAGAAAATCATAAAAGATACTATTAATTAAACTTTTAATAATCCTTTTGATTATCATTTGTAGTTATAGAACATTTCATGTTGGTATTAATGGTATTATGACTAATTAATCAATTATCATTGTAAATGAATAGTATTTATTTTATTAGAAGGAAAAATTAAAAAGAAACTACTAAGATTTTGCAATATTGAAAGAAATTAAGAAAACAAACATTTTTCCAATTAACCTCATTATTTAGGCTTTATGTGTACAATACCTCACTCCCTCAACATATTGGTAAGTGTTATAACTTAATAATTTTGGGTAAATTGCTAGAAGTTGTGAAAAGTTATGAATCAAATTTACTTTATTTGAATTACATAAAATTTTATTTTAAGTAAATCATGGATAAAGCCAACAACCCTAATCTTCTTCAAAGGACTGCTATTCAAATGGATCTTTATGTGACTTCAATATCATATACTTCATTTCCATTGGTAATATCATCAAATCAGCCAGAAGAAAATTTTTCACCAAGAAATTAGTTGTAATTAGTCTCGTAATTTCAATCTATAGGCATTAATGCAACAAATTCAAACTACGAAATCAAGACAACGAGAGACCTTTAGTACACTTAGATTGCATTCCTAATTTAAGGATCTATCAAACATGCTCTTATTGTCCGTTAGAATTTGGACTTTTCTTAACCATAACCTTTCTTATCAAAATTAAATGATCTTAAGTAACATTAATTTTCCACATGTTAGCATCTTTTCATGTAATTAATAATAAGTACCTTTAGAGCTTTCTCCAATTTTCCCATCCATCATCTCTTTTGACTCATCATTAAGCTATGGCATCGATAATTCGACCAGTTCATTTGGTTCAACTAAAATTTACAAAATCTTCATTACCACTCAGCTATTATCTAACTTGGAAAACATCCAACATCCAATCAAAACATAGTATTGATTCAACGATTTCTTCTAATAGAAATCATCAACTAGCTAGATAGCTACATCACGATCCACTACAATTGGAAATTTTAAGAGGGAAGAGATCGTTTAAGGTTTGAACCTCTGACCTTCTATGTTAGGAGACAAGTACACGACCACAAAGTTACTAACCAATGTCAGCATATATTGTTAATCAAGGACTTCTATAAGATGCTATATGTACACATACAAAACCCTATAGTAATATCAAGAAGCAAATTAATCTTTCTCCCACAATTGGCAATTGCTAGCTAAGTCACTGTATCCACTAAATTGTCTTTATCAAGCTAGACCTTACCAAATTCACCCTTATTCACTCAATTGCCTAATACTAACTAACTTCCTTTTAGAGCCATCAGTTAATTCAAGATTTTACTTCTTCATTTCAATTATTAACATTAGAATTAGTATTTCATTGGCCTAAAAGGAAATATTTCCAACACTTGAGAGTACCCATTAATATTTTATGAGGACTTCCTTCATAAGTGAGGTCTAATTATGGTTTGTATAGAGGATAGTAAAATCAATAAGCAAATCCAATAGATTAAGTTTCATATCCAATAGCAGATGTACTACAATAGCTTTTAGGAAAAGAGTAGAAGAGAGCATCCCTAGAATAATAGAGAAACCTATAAGTTGATCTGACAGAGCCACAGTCATAGACCATAAACTAATAATTCTAACTAAAATATCTAATCCTTGAAAATGTTTTTGAGTTCACACAAACCAAAAGAATATGCGATTGCACATATATTTCAGCCAATTTTTTCATTTTTTTTTTTCTTCCTTTTTCAGTTTTGTTGGGTTAAAAGAAACCATATATGAGTCATCCAAGATTGAACTATGAATACATATGTGTATTATCACAAGAAATTATTTAAGAGAGAAATAATAAAAAATTATTAATTACCTTGAACTTGCATACTCGAAAAGTTTCCCAGTTGCAGAAAACACTATTAAAGCAATCTCAGCATCACAAAGAGTGGAAAGCTCATAAGCTTTCTTGAAAAGCCCTCTTCTTCTCTTTGAGAAAGTAACTTGTCTTGCTGTATTGTTAACAATCTTTTTTATCTGAATTTTTTGCCTTGTCATTTTCCTTGGAAATAATCAAACTTCGATACTCACCCTTCATACAAAATCACCTAAAATTATCAATAAATCTTTTTCTTGATCAAGAAAAGAAACTTAATTGCAAGAATTCAGGAATAGATCTTAATTCTTACCTAACCCACCAAGGAAAGGGGGAAAACAATTAATACAGAATATAATCAAGAATTAAAGATTAATCGACCAATATATATATATATGGAAAAATGTAGAAGAATAAAGAGGAAGAAAAGAAAAGAAAAACTTTAAAAAATAAAAATTGAAGATAAGGAGAGGAAATAAAGTACACCAACCTCTAGTTAGAGAATGTTTCTAAATGGAAAATTCAG
Organism: Aleurites moluccanus; assembly: GCA_948193065.1. Classification (NCBI taxonomy): domain Eukaryota; kingdom Viridiplantae; phylum Streptophyta; class Magnoliopsida; order Malpighiales; family Euphorbiaceae; genus Aleurites; species Aleurites moluccanus. Next base: position 7,272 of record CANXYC010952712.1, read on the forward strand.
AGAAAAAAAAAATCACTGATAAGGGAAATCCTGAAAAAGGAAATGTATAAATAAATGGGTATTAATAGAAAAAGAGAGAGAAATCAAGAATCTGATAGAGACACTAAATTTACACCCTTATTCCCAAGAATCTGATAGAGACACTAAATTTACACCCTTATTCCCAAGAACCCAAGCAGCAAAATGCCATAACCCATCATCTGGATACATGGCAGGCAAAAGACAAGACTTTATTGTCACATATTGCCCTTACCCTAGATTCCAATGATAGAAAGAAAAAGAAACCAAGAATCTGATAGAGAAACCAAATTTACCCTAATAGAAAAAGAAAAAGAAAAAACCCTTTGTAAAGAAGAAACAAAATTATAATCAAGATTGAGAAAGAGGGTATTATAAGATAGAGAGTACAGATTAAAGAGATTGAAGAGAGAAGCTACCTGTAGGAAGACACTAGAATTGGCCAATGACCAGATAAATTGTTTTTGTTTCAGTTTTGCTTAGATTTTCTTTTCTTTCTTTATGACCAGATAAATTGTTTTTGTTTCAGTTTTGCTTAGATTTTCTTTTCTTTCTTTTTCTTTTTCTTTTTCTTTTTGCTTGTCCTTTTTTTCTGGTGCTGTTGTACAGCACATACAAATGGAAATTGGAAAGAATAAAGAAAGAGAGAGAGTTGCTTAACCTAGTTGAAGATTGGAAAAAGAAAGAAAGATTCTTTATATGGACAAACAAAGCAAGAAGTGGCTGTCCTAAAGTCATATTTATAGATTAAATATTTGTGATATAAAATATCCTTAATTACAAAAATTTTGTTAAAAATATAAAAATTTTAATTTTTTATTTCAAAATTCAAATAATAAATTTAATAATTTTCTTTTTTCTATAAATTATTTCCACCTAATTTACAATTTGAATAATTTTCTGGTTAAACACATAAAAATTTAAAATATTATATAACTAACTCCATATAAAAAGAAAATCATTTCATTAAGATAAATGAAATTTTTATTATTATTTATTTAAATTTATTATTAGAATGAATAAAATTCAGTTTAAAAATATTTATAATTAATATTGTTATTATATTATTTAATTGATAATAACTTAAATATTAAAAAATTATTATATTAAATGAATATTTTTCTAATAATATAAAAATTAAAGATTTATATCAAAACTCATGTTTAGTCATTTAAAATATATATATAAATTAATTATCAAATATCTAAATTCCAATCACAATATCATTAATAAAATTATAAATATTTTAATTTCAATATTCATATTTTTATTTAAATAAAAATAAAATATTATCAAGATTTAAAGAGATAATAGCAATTGCTTTTATATTTTTCTTTTTTTTTTTTTTTTTTTTTTGAATATTTTTTTTTTTCTTTTGTTTTTGACATTGCAAGAAATAACACATTACTTGACTGAACTGCTTCCCGTACAGATTAGCCAAGCTGTTTGAGTTGTACCCTCGTACTAATCATGTCCATTCTCAATTAATAATTCATTAGTACAATATTAAACCATTAGTTAAAAAAATAAAATATCAAAAAAACGATATGTAATAGCTCAACTCAAAATAATCATTACTTAACTTACGATTAAGATCTCTAACATGATTAATTATTTAACTTAAACTCATCCATCTTTAATATAAGGGTTCTTAATTTGTCATTAATCAAATTTTAATTCACAAGAGTTATTCACATTTTAATTAAAAGAGTTTGTTACAAATGCATTAAAAGTTTGAAAGATATATATAACTACCATCTTCACCATCATTACAATAGCAACCAAAAATCATAATGCATGCTTTGAACACAGTGGAACGAAGATTTTAATTATAAGGGATAAAATTATTTATTTTTAATAAAAATATAGTCACCTTTTTATAGAAATTTTAATAATTTATTTATATTAATCAATATATTCACCTTTAAACACAAGCCTATATCCAATTAATAAAATAATTAAAGATATATACATATAAACACTTGATTTTTTTAACAGAAAATACATCTAGAAAATAATTAAATTAGTTATTTTATTCACACATTATGTAATATTAAGTTATATAATATTAACCTTTTTTTTTCCTAAAAAAAGTTAACTAAAACTATGTTATTTTTTATTTATTTTCTCTTTGTTGGATATATTTTAATCCTCATACATGAAATGATATTTTTCAAGAGGACAAATTAAAATATTTTTAATACAATAATTTTTCTTTTAAAAACATAAGGGGAGAAATTAATACATGCTTGTTAATGCATAAACAAAAAGTATATCATTTATTAATTTTTTATTATTACTATTCATTTATTTAAAAACATTTCTTTTATTTATAGAGTTTTTTAGAGATTAAAAGGCACTCTTTAAGAGAAACAAAAATTCTATTAAGTATTTGCATATAATTTTTTTCCTTAGTTAATTGGATAAGGAAACAATTGAATAGAAATAATAAAAAGTAAGTCAAAAGCAAAATTGATAACAAAATCTTGCATTTGACTATCAATATTATTTAAATTTAATTAAAAACTCTGATGAATTTCACTTTTGTTTGATAAATAAAAGACAATTAAGTGAAAATAATACTTTACCATATCCATATACTTTGATAGTAATAAAAGGATAGGACAAAGACAAATAAATATAGCTATAAATATAATTTATTAGGTAGGTATAGGATAAGAGATATGTAGAAAATTATAATTTAATTCATAAAACTATAAAGGCTTATATATGTACAATTTTTTGTCCCATATAATTAAGTAAAATCAATTATAATGAGAACATGAACCAAATTTCCCTTTGCAACAACCAACTACCAAAAAAAATTCATAATTAAATTAGCAAACAACCAGAAGAAAGAAAAAAAAAAAAGGTGTCACCAGGTGTTATCACCTCCCTTAAAGCACTTCCAGAGCTGCAACTGTAATTAAAAAATTGGAAAAATGAGAGGAAAATCAGATAAATATAAAATTAGTATGATAAAAAAAATCCTTAGTATTAGAGTAGTAACATGATTAAGATTAAGAGAAGATGATTCTCCTCCATAATAGTCATTTCGATCCATATGCAACACCTATTCCTTAAAAAGTGTTGAATAAATATTTGATTATTATGATAAAGATTAATTCAAGAATAGTTTTCAAGCATACAAGTCCTTGAGGTAATTATACCATGTAGGATAAATTATATTTTTATTTCTAAAATTTGATCTAATTAATATTTATATCCATACTTTTTGAAAAATTAATAAATTATTTCATTTATTTTAATTTCGATAATCAAGATGATTCTTCAGTCTATTTTCTTTGATTTTAGTTAAGATATAATTAATCTCACATGAATTAAATACAATATATTAAATGAGTTTATATATAATTAGACTTTCTAATTTTAATAGTTAATTTTTGAGATTAATACTCCCAACATCATATAAAATTTTTTTAACATTTCTATCATGATATCAAAGCAGAAAATTAATTTATATCTCTGTTAAATCATAATTAAGATGGAGATGTCAATTTCCAATATATTTAGAATTTTTTTCAATTATTTTTTCACCCGTATTGAGTTTTCACTTTCACCCTGTGATAGTAGTGGGTAATGAGCTTCCAAATTTGTCTCTTCGCTCAGGTTTGATTTTTAATTCAATCAATTAAATTTTCATCCTAAATTTACAAGTGTTAATTGAATTTAAAAAAAATATTTTGATTCAATTGTCACTTGAAAAAAGTGTTAAAATATAATTAATCGCATATGAATTAATAATTATATACAAGATGCTGAATGAGTTTATATATAATTGAATTATCTAATTTTAATAGCTAATTTTCAAAGTCAATACTCCCAATGTTATATAAATTCTCAAAATTTCTAATAATTTTCCATTAAATTTTTGTCAAAATCCTAAAATGTCCCTCTCCTTAATTAAAGTACATTTTCTTTACTTTTTTTTTTTTTACTTTTTTGCTTAATTAATAAATGAATATTTAGAATATTAAATTGAAAAATATTTTCAATTAAACATTTATAGAAAATTTAAAAATAAAGAGAAAATAAATTAAATTCCTAAAAATGACCCTTTTTTTTATTTTTTTCATTTACTTTTTTATTTTTTCTATATTTAATTTAAAATTAAAATAAATAAAAATAATTCTTTATGTATTGAAAATTACTTTTTGTATAAATTAAAACAATTATTTTTTTATTTATTTAACTGAAATAATTACTTTTCTATATCTAATTAAAATAATTACTTTTTTGTATATTTAATTAAAATCATTACTTTTTGTTTATATTTAATTAAAATAAAAATAATTAAAATATATATTTTTCTCTTTTTTATATATAAGGTCTTTTTTATTTATCTATTTTAATTATATTAATTTTAATTAAATATACACAAAAAAAAATATTATTTGGATTAAATATACAAAAATAATTATTTTAATCAAATACATAAAAGTAATTATCTTAATTAGATTCACAAAAGTAATTTTTAATATATAAAGAGTAATTTTATTTATTTTAATTTTTAATTAAATATACAAAAATAAGAAAATAAATTAAATAATTAAATAAAAAATTATTTTAATTAAATAAAAATAATTATTTTAATTAAATAAAAAATAAATTTTATTTATTATAATTTTAAATTAAATATGCAAAAAATTAAAAAATGATAAAAGGCAAAAAAAGCTGGGATATTTTTGAAATTTCATTGGTTTTCTTTTTTTTTTTAGCCTATTTTAATTTTTCTATGAATATTTCATTGAAACATATTTTTCTTTATTTTTTAGATATTCATTCACTAATTAAATGAAAAATAAAAAAAAATAGATATTATAAATATATAAATTAACATAAATGTGCATTCATCTATCCCACTATTCTATTATATTTGTGTATCCTTTCATCTTTTTTGTATTTATGTTTAGTTTTATTACACCATTTATGACTTGCAATTTATGATGGATTTATAATTTATAATTTGTGGTGGATTTATGATTTATAACTTATGGTGGATTTATACTTTGTAATTTATGATGTATTTAGACTCTATAAATAGAGATTTTTATAGCTTTGTAATATACACCAAATTGCAATATAAAATTATCTCTTTACATCTTTTTATTCTCGCATTCTTATTTAATATTATTTTGTTTATTTTTATAATACGATATCAGTATAATTCTCTCAATGACACATTTTATAGTTTTCTTATTCAAAGAGTGTGAACATCTTTCTCTTGATAATATTCTTAAACAAGTATTTGAGATGTAAAGTTTTTTCTCTTGATAATATTCTAATTCAAGTATTTGAGTAAGTAAATTTTATTTTTATGCATTATCATTTTATTTTTCAATCTACATCTAACATAAAAATTTTATACTCTAATTTCGATATTTGTTTTTGTATAAATTTTAATATTTTATACTTGTTAAAATATAATTTGAAATCAACGAAATTGATTTATATTTGTAATTTTATAAAAGTATAAGTGAAAAAAAATAGAATAATTATTATAATTTTTTTTTTAATTTAATCATGTATTGATAATGATAATGAATTTATTTATTTTGATATTATAAAGTTATTCTTTTATTTCAAATATGTTGATTTTTTGATAGAGTTAATTCTTAATGTGTGGAAAATATTTACAAATAATGATATATTAATATTTTTCACATATCGAATACGCTCCTGTAGTAGCAATTAATATTGATAAAAAAATTATAAAAATGTTATGAATTAATTTCATGCCTTCCGGTTCAATTTCATTCCATGAAATGAATACAGTGATACTTAATTGAATAAAATAACAAATAATTGATGAAAAATTCATGAAATATATTCTATTGATTTTATCTCATTCCCTGAAGTAAATATGGTAATATAAAACAATAATACTATAAAATTTAAAGGTAAATATATAATAATTATTCTTTTCATAAGCATAAAGAAATATTATAAGGACAATTATCACTACCATAAGTGGAATAAAATTACATAAAAATAAAAATAGAAAAGATAGACAAAATTTTTAAAATAAATATTATCGATATGATATGAGAAAAATTAGTCATATACTTGTCGTATGATAAAATATTTTATTGATATTTATTGAGCCGCAAAAAGAGAGAAAAAATATGAAAATAAATTTTATCTCTAATAATGACGACATTGATTATGATCATATAGATATTGATCATATTGAAGTGACAAATAATTTTTTTGAAAATATTGAAAGAGATAATTGAATTATATATATATATATATATATATATATATATA
>CANXYC010952874.1:0-11268 GCA_948193065.1 Aleurites moluccanus
AATGAAGCTTCTTGGAAGAATGGATCAAGAAGCTGGATCTTCTCTATTAGCTCCTTCACGAGCTATGCTATCACCTGAAATCCATAGAAGAGGAGTGAGCCTTCAACTCAGTAAGATATGAACATTATAAATCAAGAATATGAATATCGAATCATGGTCATGAACAAATATTTATACATATAGATATGAGAGAATCATAAGCTTTAGTTGAAGGAACATGGGTGCTCATAATAATTTGGCTATATCAAATCATATCATAAATCAAATTATGGTTCATACTTGGAATATAAAATGCCCACAAAGAATGGCATTATGAAATCTCATCTGATAGAACTGATCTCATGTCATAACATACGTATCAGTAGCCTTGTTACCTTAACGTGCACACATGCTTGGCCAGGCATGCGCTTAGAGCTCATGGCCCCGTCTAGGTAGAACACTGATAAAAACCCTATTAGTTGGGCTCCTAAAGTGCACAATGGACTAATGAATTTACTCTCATTGGGAAGAGCGTTCTATCCATGGTTCATGGGGTTTCAATCTCATAGGAAGCATATTGGTCGCAAGACCATCATCATATATCATCATTCAAATTGGGTTTAACAAAAAAACGCTCACTAACTTGATCCAACAAAATTGACAAAGTCATTTGTGTTATATACATAAATATATATATATATATATATATATATATATATATATATATATATATATAAGTATATGTGAATGAACAAATCAAAGATGCTTGGTCTTGTTTTTTCAAAGAGACAAGAAACAAATACATGTTCATACTTACCTTAATACAGTTTCTCTTGAAATTTCCTTTAGCAATCCCAACTCTAACTCTTCAATTAATTTGATTTCTTTCTCCTAAGAAGTTTTCCATATATACAAAATTAGGGTTTCTCCAAATCAATAATATTTATCATGATTTCCTAATAATTAGTTATCTTATAACCCTATTCTTAATTCCCAACAATAATTTTATTTATCTCTTAAAGAAAATCTGCATTTAATTTCAGAGTTACTGTTCATGTTACTATTCATGATAGCCTCAACATTCTGATTTCTCCTACATTAATTACCATTAATGACTTCAGATTACTTGCAATAAATTCTATATATCCAATATTAATTATTCTAACTCATAGACTTAAATAAATCTAAAGAAAATTACTTAGGAAGAAAATTTACCTTATTTCCTTCAAACTGAAATTTCTGCGATTTCTTGCTCAAATCTGATGATTTCTGCCTTAATTTAGAATAATCTAGAAGTCCAATGCATTAATTTGAGTATTAATACCTTAGAAAATAAAATAAACTAATCTGAGAAAAAGACTGAATATTAACGAAGAAAGAAGGACGGAAAAATCGTGAAAACGTTACTGGGGTTAAATAGACCACTACCCCAAAAACACGTTTGCCAACTCGCCTCGCCAATCCTGCCTCGGCAAAGCTACCTCGCCTAAGCCAGCTCGCCATTCCCACTTCGCATCTCCCAGCTCGCACTTTCCAGCTCTCCAAACTTGATCCGGCAATGCCACTTCGCTGATCCAGCTCGCATGTGTCACCTCGTATATGCTGCCTCGCTAGACTCTCCTCGCGAACTCTTTCTCGCATATGCTACTTCACTTCTTTGCCTCTTCGCCTCTTCTCTAAACTCTGCTTCGCGAACTGCCACTTTGCACATTCCCTCTTCGCCAAACCTCTTCGCCAAATCCTCTTCGCCAAACCTCATCGCTAAACCTCTTCGCACATGCCACCTCACATATGCCTCTTCGCCAATTGCCACCTCGGCAATATCACTTCGCCACTTCGCATTGCCGGCTCGCAAAATGCCACTTCGCATTTTGCCGGCTCACCACACCAAAATTTCTCTAAGTTAAAACCTTTTCTGGACATCTCACACTTAACCATCTCGCAAATGAGCTACAAATATCCAAACTTACTAATTCTTTTTATCACTTAAAATAAACATGCAGAGGAACAACATATCAAAATTTTAAATCACTAAGACTAACATACAGATCATGGTGAATCTCCCAAAGGTCACCCAGACTTACTGCCCCAAAATCCAACCGAATAAACCTGATAAAATCTACTCTCCACTGAGATATACTTATCCAAAAAAATTCTAAAATTTTACAGTCAACATCATAACATACAAAGAAACATTTTTCATGTTTACACCTTTAGCTAAATCTGCCCCAGTCATTCCCAGTAAATTCAAACGGACATTGCCTTTCTGCAGAAATACTCAACTAGACCAGCCTTGCTCAAATAAACATAACTCATCACTTACATAGAATTTTACTAAACAATTTTACAGAATTACAGTTAAGACATAAACTCACAATTCTCATGTTTTATACTTTATCAAATTATGTCTTTAAGATCATGCAATTATCACCACAAAATCCTGAAACTGCAAAGATCAAAATTTCTGAAATTCTCAAACATTCACATTTGAAATTTAATTAATTCTCCAAACATACAAAATTAATAAAAATACTATAAAAATGGCAGATATTACATTAGGAAGTTATGAAATAAGACGATACCGATTGTTAAAGTTCTATAGAAAAATCATTTGATAGAAGAGTGTACATGGGAAAGCGAACACGATATGCGAACTAGATATCCCCAACTATTTTACGAGTAAGATATGCTTAGTTAAAATTCGAGGATGAATTTTATTGAAAGAAGATAGAATGTAACACCCTAAATTATAGAATGTAACACCCTAAATTTTTCAATAATTACAAATAGGACCCCATAAGTAGTATAATTAACTTTCTAGTCTTTAATTAAATAGTTAAATATAAAATAACAATTTAGTATCCAAAATAGACAGTTAGAGGTAAAATAATATTTTAGTACCTGAATTTCAAATTTTAAATCTAAATTACTTAATTAAACATAAAATTTTACCAAATTAATTATGAGACCTAAATTTATATGACAAATAAATTATGAAAATTAGTAGTACCTAAAATGAGTTTTGGGGTCAAAGTATAAATATAATAAATTTTTGGTCCAATTTGTAAATAAATAAAATTGAGGGGTTAAATTATAAATACCAAAATTTTAAAAATATCTTAAAAATTCTAGAGAATTCTATTTTGGCCCAAATTTTCTTCTTCCTCTTTCTATGGTAGCCGAACCCCTTTCCCCCCACAATTTCTCCTCCATTTCTTCTTCTTCCATTCAAACTTCTCTATTAAACATCACTCCTAAATTAAATCTAACTAATCCTACCTCAAAATTAAAGCCTAAATATACCATAAACATTAATAATTCTACCACAAATCCAAAAAAAAATTAAATTTCTTCAAAAGAAGCTAAGTTGGGAAATTGAAGCAACTTAAGGTAAATTACTTTTTCTTCCTTTCTTTCTATTAAAAATGATATGTATGATGACTATTAATGATAATATATGAAAATAGAAATATAAAGATGATTATAAGTAGAAAAATCACTAGGGGTTTATGTCAAAATTTTAAAATTCATAGAGTTGGGTTTAATTCTAAATAAGTCTAAATGATGTACTCTCATGTTAAATTAAGCCTAAATCAGGTAAATTGAACATTGTAGAATCAAAGAAAATTGGAGAAGGTGAAGGAAGGATGGATGAAGAACAATTGTGCCTTATGTAAGAATTGGTACTTTTAAAGTGGTTTTAATTCAAACAACTATCAAGGTGAGTTTTAAATGTAATATTATGCATAAAAATCACCATATTTAAAATTATGAAAATTTTCTTCCCTTCCCCATGTGTTGGCCGAATTGCCCAAAGAGATTTTTCCTTGGGTTTTGCTTTTTTTCATGCCTTATTTTACCTATTTCATTAGGTATTTGAATGAGTTTGATCATTGATTGCTTCATTGGGAATGTGTTCTTGTTGAATGATTAAATTGATCTAGTTAACATTGCCCAAAAATTTTACCTTTAGCTTAATAAATTCATGCCTACCATGTGTTTAATTAAATACCTTAATAAACCTAATTTTCCATCCACCAAGTGTTTAACCTTAAATCTAATATCACTTGATATGTTGGCATCAATGATGATAAAATATGGCTTAAACCAAATGGCTTTGATATATTTCTATATAAATATTTTTTCTTGAACATTGTTGTATTGTGAATATTATGCCTAATAAGTTTATTGTTATATTACTTGAAATGACATAATTTTTCTTGTATCATGGAATCCATATGCAAAATCTTATATACCATTAAACTACCTTGTATTGATTAATCGATAACATGACAAAACTATCGATAACATGACAAAACTATCTCTCGATGGGGTAGTGAGTGAGAACCATCGGCAATGTGCACATTGAATTAACTATTAACCATAGCTAAGAATGGTTAGATCCTAACCGAAGGTTTGATCAGTCTTATGTCATTTCACGAGTTTAAGCTACTAAAAATGTAGCTAATGAGATTTATACAAATATGAAACCCTATATATGTTATGTTTTATTTTCTATAATACCTATTCTTTGATTGTGTGACATTAATTCCATTGCTTGTACTTTTGTTATCATTATTTTGGTATGAATATTTTTACCTAATTTTTTATGCATAATAATATATTTATAGCTCACTGAGTTATAAAACTCACCCTCTTAGTGATTAAATATTTTCAGGTCAGAAGTAGTCAGTAACGGTTCTTGAAACTTCCTACTTTTGCAGAGGAACCGAGTTTCTTTGGCCATGTAATTATTCTAAATGTTATTTCTTTTGTGATTTTTTAGTAGCTCCATATTTAAATTAGATCAATTAATAGATTATGTGTATAACATATAGAGAAATAATATAAATTAATTAATTAGCATATCATGGATTATATAATTAAATGTTTGATAATAGATTGAATTATGAGAATTATGTGTTGGAATTGAAATGAGAATGAAGTATGATAACATGTGGTTAATAAGTTTATAACAGGGGTTTTACGGGTATTGGTTGTGTAGTCAGGTCTCGGTTGTGTAGGCGGGTCTCACACCCTAAGATCGTCATGTTCCACTTTTGAGATGTGACAGTTTGCCAAGAATAAGATATATTTGTTCTGGCATTGATACCATGTTAAAGTCCATGGGCTCATATACACATGAATTTATAAGTAGATAAGTGTCTGAACCCACTTGTACAAATCTAATTGATTTGTGTCAAGTGCAACACCCATTCACGTATAAATCTTTTATATATTTTCTTATTATTCGATATGAGATATTTTTCCCAACATAATGTCATCTAAAATAAAATCTCGAATCCCTAAATTCTCAATTATAAGATAAAGTATTCCTCAATATTACGGTGAGCAAAAATATAATATAACAAAAAATTGAATCGAATTGAATTTAGCTAGATTTATTTGGTTAGGTTAATTTTATAATTCGATTCTATTAAATTTTTATAAATTTTAGTGTGTATATATATATTTTTTAAAAATACATATATTTTTCAATAACTATATATATATTTTATTAAAAAAAAATTAAGTGAATTATCAAACTGAAATATATCGATTCGATTAATATTATAAAAACATCAATTTGATTTGATTTGTTAGTTATATAAATTATTTCGGTTTAATTTTTTAGTTTTTAAAATTAATTTATTTAATTTTTTGAAAATTTAATTTAATTTAAGCCAAACTAAGAATATTATGTCCTTCTACTGTCATGCAAACATTCTTGGCGGTGATGCATTACCCATTGCCATATAGAATTTGAGAAGGAGAAGGGAGCTTCTTGTTTTTTAAATGAGAAAAATTTATTAGTTTATATATTAAATTGTCAAAATTAATTTTTTTTTTGAAATTATAAATAATACAAAATTAAAATTTTTAATTATGCCTTTTATTTTATTTTGTAACATATAAAGAATATATTATTATAATACCCTTGAAATTTATCTTAACTAGCATTTTAATTTTTAATTTTTATCACAGTGGAAATAACAAAACTCAAATTGAGTTTACCTTTGTCACTAGAGTAAATATTTCTTGTTAATCAATTATATAGGTCTGCGTGAATCCCTTTGCTATAAGACTCGTTTTATACCTTTCAATATTCTCATCAACCTTATATTTGATTGTGAATAGTCATTTTCATCCTACTTTCTTTTTTCCTTTTAGTAGGTCAGCTACCTTCCAAGTGCCATTTGCCATAAGAGTATTCATTTCTTCCTTAAATGCTAACTTTTAGTTTGGATCATCTAGAGCTTCCTAAATGTTTCTATGAATAAATACGTTAGAAAGTTTTGTGATAAATGTTCTATGATTGTCTGATAATTTTTGTAATACACATATTTGATAATAGGGTGCTTAGTACAAGTTTGAACTCCTTTTCAAATAGAAATAGGAACATTCTAAAGGTGTTGAGTATTGCTAAATTCTGGTAGGCATTTTATTGATCAAATAAGATGCAGTTAAAATAGCCCCATAAATATTTTGGAACATTCATGGAAAACATAAGAGTACAAGCCACTTCAAAGAGATGCTTATTTTTATGTTCAGTAATACCATTTTATTGGGGAGTATCATGACATGTAGACTGATGTAAAATGCCTTTTTCTTTCAAAAAACTACCTAAGCACTCATTAAAAATATTTTGTTCCATTATCAAACTGAAGGATACTGATTTTTGTTTAAAATTGATTGTCAACCATATTGTAAAACTCTTTGAACAGTTTTGCAAATTCAGATTTTGTATTCATCTTATAAATCCAATATAACCGTGTGTGGTCATCAATAAAAGTGACAAACCATTTTTTTAAAGTTAAAGTTGTAACTTTTGAAGGACCTCAAACATCACTATGAATCAAATAAAAAGGTTTTGATGAATGGTAAAGTTTTTTAGGATACGTAATACGATGACTTTTTGAAAGATAACAACTATCACAATGAGATGATGAACAATCCAAACTTTTAAATAAATTAGGAAACACATGTTTAAGACACAAAAAACTAGGATGTCCTAACTGATGATGCCAAAGCATTATTTGGTCTTAAACAGAAGTTGAATGAAAAGTTTCAAAGGCCAAAGCTTTTTATTATTGAAAGCTAACTCATCAAAATAGTAGAGACCATCCACCATCTTAATACTGCCAATCATCTTCCCTGAAATCAGATCCTAAATTACATAATGGGAAGCAAAGAAAATTAGGCAACAATTAAAATCTTAGCATAATTGACTTATAGAACAAAGATTACATGCAAGTTTAGGGATACGGATGTCACACCCCAACTCTAGTGGTGCAACGGTCCTAGGGTAAGGGTAGGCTTAAGGCCACCATAAACCCGTAAAATTCACAAATCATAAATCTCCTCAACATCAAATAAGTTGGAATATCATATTTTATCATACATTTGTCATATTCATACATATAATCAAAATCAATCATATCTTTCTATTATCATTTTATATCTTTCTCTTGTTCCTTAATAATCAAAAAGAGACATCTCTCATCAAAGAGGAACAAGAGTATTCAAAGAATAACATTCATACATCAAAATATTTTAGTATCCGTATCCCCAAAAGACTAACTACGGAGCTCTAGAGTATACTGCAATACATATTGTATCATAATACCATTAATAAATATACAAAATATTTCAAAAGAATTATTACAATGAAACTTCTTGGAGTAAAGAAATCAAGAAGCTCGATCTTCTCTATTAGCCCCCTCTCGAGCTAAGCTATCACCTGAAATCCACAGAAGAGGAGTGAGCCTTCAACTCAGTAAGATATGAACATTGTATAATAAGAACTGAATATCGAATCATGGTCATGAACAGATAATTATACATATAGGTATGAAAGAAGTCATAAGCTTTTATTTGAAAGAAATGAGGGTCTCATAATAATTTGGCTATATTAAATCATGTCAAATTCAAATCATTGTTCATATTTAGAACAAAAAATGCCCACAAAGAATGGCATTATCAAATCTTATCTAGTAGAACTGATCACATATTATAACATACGTATCAGTAGCCTTACTACCTCAACGTGCACACATACTTGGCCAGGTATGAGCCTAGAGCTCCTGGCCCCCTCTAGGTGGAACATCGATAAAAATCCTATCGGCTGGGCTCCCAAAGTGCACAATGGACCAATGAATTTACTCTCATTGGGAAGAGCGTTCTATCCATGGGTCATGGGTTTCATTATCATAAGAAGCATATTGGTCGCAAGACCATCATCATATATTATTATCCAAACCGGGTTCACAAGCAAGAATACATGGACTTGATCTAAGAATATTGATCAAGCCATTCACATTGTTCAAGTATATATATATATGTAATAAGAAAATCAACATAAGGATATTTTGATCATTTTTAATTCTAACGAATAATAATCAAATAGGATGTTCATACTTACCTCTTACACAAATTCTTTTAATTTCTCCTTAGCAATTCTGCCACTTAATCCCTCAATAAATTTTGAATTTCTCCTCCTAAGAAATTCTCAAATATACAAAAATTAGGGTTTCTCCAAACTAATAATATTTCACATGATTTCCCATTAATTTAATTATCTTAGAATTTCTATTCTTAATTTCCAATAATAATTTCATTTATTTCTTAAAGAAACCTGCATTAAATTTCACATTAAATTTTCGGAGTTACTGTTCACAACAGTCTCAACCTCCAAATTTCTCCCACATTAATTATCATTAATTACTTCATATCACTAGCAATAATTTCTATTTACCTAGAATTAATTATCCTAACCCATAGACTCAAATAAATTTAAAGAAATAACTTAGGAAGAAAATTTACCTTACTTTCTCCAAACTGAGATTTCTGCAAAATACTGCTCAAATTGATAATTCTACCTTAATATAGACTAATCTAGAAGTCTATTGCATTAATCTAGGTATTAATGCCTTAGAATATAAACTGGAACAATCTGAGAAAAAGACTGAAACTTTTAGTGGAAGAAAGAAAGAAAATCGTGAAACGCTACTGGGGGTTAAATAGACCTCTGCCCAGAAACACGCTGGCCAGCTTACCTTGCCAGACCTGCCTCGGCAAAGCTGCCTCGCCTAACCAGATAGCCATTCCCACTTCGCATTCCCAGCTCGCACTTGCCAGCCCGCCAATCTTGATCCGACAATGTTGCCTCGCACATTCCAGTTCACATATGCTACCTCACGTATGCTGCCTCGCCAGACTCTCCTCGCAACTCTTCCTCGCATATGCCACCTCGACAATGCTTCTTCGCTTCTTTGCGAACTGCCACTTTGCACATTCTCTCTTCGCATAATGCCTCATCGCCAAATCCTCTTCGCCTTAGCTGTTCGCCTAATCCTCTTCGCTTAATCCTCTTCGCCTTAACTCTTCGCCTAATCCTCTTCGCCTTAACTCTTCGCCAAATCCTCTTCTCCTATTGCCACTTCGGTAAACTCACTTCGCCACTTCTCCATCATGCCACCTCACATTACCATTCTGTAAAATGTCTTCTCGCAATATGCTGGCTCTCCATAACAAATACTTCTAAGTTAAACTCCTGCCTGAACATCTTCCACTTATCCAGCTCGCAAATGAGCTACAATTATTCAAACTCTCTAGTTCTTTTTATCACTTAAAATCAACAGGCAGGAACACAACATATCCAAAATTCAAATTAAAATAACTAACACAGACCGTAGTGACTCTCTAAATTTCACCCAGACTCTTGCCTTAAAATTTGACTGAATAACCTTGATACAAATCACTCTCCACTGAGATATACATATCTAAAAATTCTGAAATTTTACATCCATCATCTTAATATGCAAAGGAACATTTTTCATGTTCACAACTTCAGCTAATTCTACCTCAGCCATTCCCAGTAATTCCAAACATACACTGCATCCTTGCAGAAATTCTCATCCAGACCAGCCTTACTCAAATATACATAACTCATCACATACACAGAATTTTATTAAACCATTTAACAAAATTATAGCTAAGACATAAATTAACAACTTTCATGTTTTACACTTTATCAAATTATATCTTTAAGAACATGAAATGATCATCACTGAATTCTGCAGCATCCAAAATAAAAGTTTCTGAAATTCTCAATATTCTCATTTAAAATTCAATAAATTCTCCAAACATATAAAATCAGTAAAAACACTACAAAAATGGCAGATATTACATTCTTCCTCCCTTATATAAATTCATCCTCGAAATTATAATAAACTTCCTGAATTCTGAAATAGATGGGGATATCTTTCTTGCATGCTTTGCTCACTCTCCCAAGTGCATTCTTCCATGATTTGGTTTCTCCACAAAACCTTAACCATGGGTATCTCCTTGTTCCTTAGCTTCTTAACCATTCGATCTATAATTGCAGTTGGGATCTCTTCATAAGAAAAATCTGATTGGATATCCACTTCGGGCACTTGTAATATATGAGAAGGGCAGCATCGACACATGGAACACCGGATGCACCTTATCCATGCTAGGAGGCAAAGCCAATCTATAGGAAACTTCTCCAACCTTGCTCAAAATCTCAAAAGGCCCGATAAATCTAGAAGACAGCTTACCTTTCTTGCCAAACCGTAGAACTCTCTTCATTGGAGAAATCTTTAGAAACATAAGATCTCCAATGGAATACTGAAGATTCTTTCTCTTTGGATCGGCATAGCTCTTTTGTCTACTAAAAGCTATCTTCAATCTTTCTTGAATCAATGGAACCTTCTCGGAAGTATACCTTATCAGTTTCGGTCCTTCATTATGCTTCTCTCCAACTTTATCCCAACACAAAGTTGATCTACACTTCCTTCCATACAAAGCTTCATAAGGAGACATTTGAATTGTAGAGTGATAACTATTATTATAGGTAAACTCAATCAATGGCAAGTGAGCATCCCAAGCTCCTCCAAAATCCAGAATGCACATCCTTAGCATATCTTCTAGAGTTTGGATGGTCCTTTCCAATTGCCCCTCTGCTTGCAGATGGAAGGCCGTGCTGAAATCAAGCTGAGTACCCAGACACTCTTGCAATTTCTGCTAAAATCTTGAAGTAAACTGAGTACCTCTATCTGATATGATTGAAACTGGTACTCCATGAAGCTTAACAATCTCATCCACATAGATCTGGGCATACTGGAAAACTCCATAGGTTGTCTTAACTGGTAGGAAATGAGCCGACTTGGTCAATCTATCCACAATGACCCATATCGAGTCATAGCCTCTTGAAGTTCTTGGTAATCCGACCACAAAATCCATGGTCACTCTTTCCCACTTCCATTC
>CANXYC010952908.1:0-12426 GCA_948193065.1 Aleurites moluccanus
TAAGCTAATTGAGTAGTTAATTTTGCTATCAAATTTTGTTAAATTTAGTTAAGAAATGAAGAAGTTATGAATTAAAGAATTTGAAGGAAGAAAATGGCAACAATGGAGTGAACAAAATGAAGAAGAAAGCTTCTGAAAATCGTGAGTTACATCCCCCAAATAAGACAAAATTGAGTGCCAAATTATAACTTAATCCCTCAAGTTTCAATCTTTGCATTTTGGTTCTTAAATGTTCTGAAATTTATTCTGAATGTTCTGTTAAGATTTTGATACCAGTGTAAAAAGGAAACATGCTTATTTTAATTTATCCTTAATTATAAAAATAGTTCTGGAGTCATTTTGTAACTCCGACTAACCCATTTCCACAATTCACCTTGAATTACCCTTTATTTACCAAAATGCCATTCTTTACTTTTCAGTATTCCTAAATGATTTTCACTTCTTTCTTTTAACCAAAATTACACATAAATTATGGTCATATTTTACCCCTAAGTCAACCTCAGAAATTTTTCTGTTGACCCGTTAGCTAATTTCTCGGCAGTGTCCCGACACCGCCAGATTCCGGAAAAATGTCAAATTTGCCTTCTAATTGTGTCTCTAAAATTATTTTCCATCAATTCAAGAGTAATGGATCACATACTGAGAATTTATTCATGCACATGAGTTAGAAATTTATAGGGTATTACAAGATTATAGAGTGTGAGAAATGATACAGTATGTTTTGGTGAATGTTATTGCCATCTGTAATATATTTATAGACAGATTACAGAATGATAGTATGAATAATAACTAAGTAAATTGAATAATAAATTGATGATTATAGATAATTGCATGTGATACTGGGTTCTACGGGTGCCGGTTGTCATTGGCATCTCCTGCATCCTAGGACCGTTGCGGCTCGAAAATAGGTCGTGACAACTTAAAGCCTTTTTTGTAAGATCTCAATCTCTTTCTATCTCTTTCAATAATTGAAATTTGCATGGCTCCCAAAGCTTGCTACGCCACTAATAGTGCTAATGATGAGGCTGAGTTAGTGTGTAATTGGACCTCTATTCCTTTTATCGCCAAAAGTAAGGACTTCTATGGGTATAGTATAAATATGAATAATAAATCTGAATGTTGTGTCCAAATTTTAGAGTCTTACGAGAGGATTTTTGTGGCTTTTGGAATTGAGGGGTTGGTAGAGATCCTAAAAAATAACACTTCTTATGACTTCTTCTACCACCAGTTGGAGGTTGGACTAAGGTTCCCACCTCCCAATTTTTTTGTGGAGTGATTTAATTACTTCCAAGTGAACCCAAAGATGTTACATTTGAATGTCATTAGTGATCTTCATCACTTTGAAGTGATTTGCAAGGCGATGGGCCTTACTTCACTGGCGAAGTTGTTCCAAGTCTTCTTTAAGATGGGGAAATCTTTGGATGGAGGTGTGTGGACCATCTCTACCAAGTCAAATCATCATCTATTCAGGAGCAAGGAAACAAAAGTTACCAATTGGTGTAAGAAGTACAATGCCATTGTGTTAATTTATCTAGAGGTTAAGTTTGGAGGAGGGTTTGGGTTTCCTGGAAAGTTATTAAACCTAATTACTTTTTATTCCGGATTGGCCACAACTCAGCAAGAGAGAGCTAATAGTTGTCAAGAGTCATATATTAAGTAATTAGTCCTTCTATATAAAGATGTTTTGTGGCACTTCTCGGCTTAGCAAGGTCATCAGTAAGATCCATTGTGCTCTTATTCTCGTATTTCACTCAATCTCAAATAGGTTCTCCCTTCATGATTCATTCGAGCTATTTTTTCACAGTTAAGTATAAGCTTAAGATTTATAAGAAGCTAGCCAAAAAGGTTGAGTATATTAACATCAAGGCGTAGATCCCAATGCTTCGCTTCCCATTATTGACAACATAACAACAAGGTAAGGCCTTGTCATCCAGAAGATGAGCTCCATTTGTCGATTGGCGAGCCACCATAAGAGCCCAATAAGAAGTGCAAAAGGCAAACTAATATTCCTGCTAAGGGCCAAGGCTACTACTAAGGCTCTCGCTTAAGACAAAGGAAAGAAGAAGTTGGTGGTTCATCTTTCTTCTGAAAAAAATGGAGGAATTCCCAGAGGAGCCTCTTCATCATAATAGGGCATGATGTTGTGTCAAAACTTGCAAGTATATATATCTTAAAGCAAATAATAATAGTGAATAAGTATCTTTTCGACGAGAAAAGAGTTAACAAATACCAATTATTAATTTATTCTATTATTTAGAAAATCAATTAAAGAAATTCAGATTTAAAGTAAACTAAATTAATATAATTAAATTCAATTTATGTAAAAGGTCTAGGATTTAGACTTCATTAATTTACTACTTATGACTTCTCTATTTTTCTCAATTGTTTGATTTATTGGAATTAATAATAAGGTTTTCCTAAATTATATAAAGTCCTTACTCAAGGTACAACACAAATATTCATGCTAATCTTAAATCTACTCTTAATCTTAAGCAATTAATATAAATTCATTAAGTTTTTTGGAATACCTTTTTAATGATCACAAAAGAGTGTTCTTATCTCTAAGCAACACATACCTTAGGTCTATTATTTTATTGAACTAATATTATACTTCCACTCTCGCTATCTCATATAATACCTTTAATTCATGAAATTAACGGTCAGTTAATTACAAACTTTAAATCCTAAAATAATAAATTAATTCCAACTATTTTACCAATTAATTAAATATAGATAATCATAAGCAAATTCAAAAGATTACATCTAAATCTTAGAGAATGAGTTTAATTACGGGAAATTTTCACCGGTGATCCTTAAACTATAGGATGAATTCTAGTATAGTCATATACATTTTTTTTTAGTATTGAAGTTACTAAACAAATTAAAATATTATATTAAAGTTTTTAGGCTTAATTCTGACAATAATTGCTGATGTGATCGGTAAGATTAGCTGACTCATCAAAAACTCTGCCAGACAAGTATGACATGTCATCTATATCAGTCAACATACACCACGTTAGCTGGACCATGCTCTCCCTTCCATCTACCATAATTGCCTGCTTGGAAACGATAACTCTCTCCTCCAAAACAAAAACGCTCCCCAAAATTGAAATCCCTAGCTTTTGAAATATATCCTTCCTTGAACACTCCTAAATCCTCCCAACCCGTTTAACACTTACAAATATGGTGACAAAAGTGAAGCCCTTTAATATTCATAGCCATCAATGTTGAGAACTCCAGTTTGCAAATGTGGGATTCCTACGTATATAAAAACCTCTTGGACTGTGAACAGTTCAAGAAGAAAGTTCTTGGGTTCTGAAATTATGGTGTAAGTATAAGCTTTACTTTGTTATGGTGTATGATTATGGGGATGATATAGGGTAATATTGGTTTAATCTTGGTTGTTGTTTGCATGGATACTTGATAGCGAAGTGATCATTTTTGCAAGTATTTTAAATGGTATGGTTGGACCAATGGCAACTAAGAGGAAATGGGTGAATTAGTTGGTATTTAAAAATTATGAGCAAATAAAAATCTTGATGAATAGAGAAAGAAGAAAGAATGAGACATAATATTTTATAGTGGTTCGGCTAACTTTTTGCCTACGTCCACTCCTCAATATCACACTTGATTATTTCATTATCAAAATCTTTTTCCAGGTTCAAGATAAAAAACCTAAGTGTTTTGGCTCACACTTAAACCTTATAAGTGTTTCCCTATTTGGCTCATATTTAGACCCTTAACAGTTACAAGAGATGAGAAGAAGAAAGTCATTTTTAACTTTTTCCAACTTTCTAGTAATCAATTAGTATAAAAAAGGTTAAAGATTTTTACAAACAATAACTCACAATAATTATTTTACAAATTTTCAGTTCTATAAGCAATAAATATGAATGATTAGAAGTAAAATCTCAATGAATGTTTAGCAATGGTTGTTCTCTTGTATTTAAACTTCCCACCAACTCATATTTATATCTCAACTTTAAATAGAGTCGTTTTAGCCTCTTAAATGCAGTTGTACTTGGTTTTCAACAGCTAGAATTTTTATCTTTTCTGCCAATTCGTGCCTCTGACTAACCAGTAGCGACTGCGACTTCTGAAACTCTAAAAACCTTCATATTTAGATACCATCATTTGTGCCTGCGACTTCCATAGTAGCGCCCATGAATATCGCCCATCCTGGGACTGAAGCTACTGTCCAATTGAGGTTTTCTTAGTAGCGCCTATGACTATTTAGTCGCGCCCACGACTATCGCTCAGCCTTGGACTTACCCTTCGCACCTGTGACTTGACTATAACAATTGTTAACTAATAGTAGCGTCTGTTATTCTAATATTCATGCTTGCGAATGTTGCCTTATTCTAGGACTAAAGTTTCTGTCACTTTCTATGATCCTTAGTAGCAACTGCGACTCAATCTTGTAGCATCTGCGAATAACCTCTTGCTTTAGACTTAAGCTTCTACCATTTTCTAGACTGCTTAGTCACGACAATGACTCTTTATTCGTACATGTAACTCATTGGTCGCAGATGCTACTCTTTCAGTAGTGCTTACTACTTTTACATTTTCTACAACTTGATTTTACTATCTTACATATAATCAAACAAACAAGTTAGTCCTTAAATTAATTGTTTATAACCATCAAAACAAGCATGTTAAGACTTTAAGGTCTAATAGGTATGATGCACCCATAGAAGATAGAGCTAAGAAGGTGATAAATGGTCTTTTAAAGAGGCTAGACATATAGCAGACTCAAGTTAAGATGGTTAATATTGATGAGATTCTTAAAGTTGACATGATAGGAGAGAGAGAATGTAAGATGAGTAATGGAGATCTGAACTCAACCTTAGCGAATGAGAACATGAAAAAGGAAGGAAAACTATGCTTCTTGCTGACTTGTTTTGCAGTTTTCATTGTTGGTTGGGTGATGGGTGTATGTATGGGGAGTTAATGGTGTTGTGTGTTGGGTTGGCTAGTGTTCTATTTTGGTTAGTGTTATGTTTGGGATTCTGTAGAAAAAGAAGGAATAATTATTGTGTATTTTGACTTGTAGGTGATAATGTAATTATGGATATTTTTTGGAATGAAATATATATTTTTTTCACTCAAATTCTTTTAGCCTAGTTGGTATAATATGATTATATATTGAGTTAAAAAAAAAACAAAAATAATGCATCATACAATGAAATCAATAATGCATTTTAACAATGAATATAAAGAAACACTAAGGACAAAAAAGATGCCTTGTTCTTGAATAGTCCAAGCAAATTAGTAAATTAAGAATAGTCATTATATATATATAAGCTATTGTTTGGAAGCTAAGTGTATAAGATCATCTAAAGCAATATGAACATTTTTTGCCAGTTGGACCACCATTGTCTTTAACAAAAATAAAATAGCATATGAGATTCACGTTGACTAAAAATAAAATATAAAATATTTACATCACATCCCCATCATTCACACATCTCAAGTAATTTGAAAAAAACCCTAGCTTCTAATAAACAATACAAAACCAAGTTTAAAATGAAAAAAAAATTCATGTTGTTTTGTCACTAAGTTCACTGCTTCTTCTTAAGAGATTGCAGTTCTACTATTATTGAATTTGATGTCTCTACAGTCTTCTTGTTGATCTTCCTTGTTGCCGCTATTGTAGATCTATGCACAGGTTAACTTGAACTCATAAATGGAGGTCTCCATGTCTATTTTGTCTGCTGTGCTAGTTGAACTTTAGATCTTAGCATAGGCTTCCTTTGTATGCCAATAATTTGTTTAGGTTTATTCTTCTTGTTAGCATTTTGATTGCTTGACTCCCCATTTGCAGCTGAAATGTCATTCAATTTGGCAAATCCGGTATGCTTCTTATGTGATTCCATAGTGTCTTGAAAATTTATACAATATACTTATTTTAGAAAGCATCTATGAGTGTAAACAAATTTCATTTAATGGTTTTTCACTATACCTTAATAATTACTTGCATATAATCTTCACTGTCACTTATGGAGTTGGATTTGGTAATTGCTTGTATAAGTATCTCTATATCTTGGTCCACATGAGTTGGATGAATAACTTGAGAGAACTATGGTTGACTCAAAGAGTGGACAATCTCATCATAGTTCTCTAGTTCATGAGGATCTTAGACATGTTGCTCCAAATTCACTTAAGTCCACTTGTGGAGTGAAAATATTATCATTTATAGTCTGGCTATTACCCTAGACACAAGAGCACACTATTAATTTTGCCTAACAAAAAATGAAAAATCAAATACATCACTCATATCAGGCATCCACTTGAGAATGAATGGATTTGAATTGACTTGTTTTATCTTTGGAACTTGATTTTTTTTTCACATTTTTCATTGACCTCTTTGCAATACTCTTAACTTGTATTAGGATTGCATATATCAATTCAAAAATTCTATGGATATATATATTTGAATATAAAATAACATTCATCATATATACTCACAGGTAATTTAGGAATCCTCTTTGTTTCAGGTGGCTCTTTTTCTGGTGCTATGTAATTTCTTCTGTTAAGGCCAATCTCTCTATACTTTCTACATTACATTGTGATACCCCTTTTGCTGACTTTATTGTTCCTAGCAACATTGTCCAGTTCCTCTTGTTTTAGTCTCCTCATCTCAGTTTTCGTACCTTTTCTCTTAGGAACATGTTTAGGGGAGGGTTGTAATAGGGGTTCCCCACTCCTAGGCCACAGCTCAAAACCAGTAGTAAGGCCAATGCAATGTGCATATATCTTCATAAATGTCCTCAGACTATAACATTCATCAATGTAATCCTCTAGATGTTCATTGTTCATTGCTAATGCATTGCATGTATGTGCACAAGGGATGCCTGTTAGCTCCCATCTCCTACAACTACAAGTCCTCTTAACCTTATCTATCATATATTGAACTCTAGGAACTATTACCTGACACTTGGTACCCCCAGACCAAACACTTATGTACATGCTGCTGAAATTTTTTATCTTCTCTAATTTTTTTTTTTAATCTTAAGACATACCTCTCACCCTCATCATGGCTTCTCTTTTGACCTTTAATCTTTTCATAAGCTTAGTTCTAATTATTTCTTACATTGTTATGACACCCTTATCCCTAGCTTCTAATATATAAGTATTAAAATACTCACATATATTATTTAAAAGCAAATCACATTTAGCATGAGTCATGAAATGTGACCTTGTCCATAATTAGGGAGGTCTTTCACTCAACCATTTGTATGCATCTTTATCTCTCTATAATAGCCTCCATTGCAAAAACTCTTGCAGGTAAGAAGCTCTTGCTACATTCCACAATAAGTCCTTCAATTCCTTCCCTTTGAATTCCTTTATGAAGTTGGAATATAGATGCCTAACACAATTTATCTTCTTATATGCAGGATAAGATTCTTCTAATGCTTATAGCAAACCCTGCATTCATCACAATTTCCATACACATGTCAGTCAAAATATATGTGCAAAATAGAAAATTTTAACTAAGATAAATATGCATTCACCTTCTGTTTATCTGACATGAAGGTCTAATTTCAGGGGTCTCTTTGCATATGCAGATCTTGTCTAAGCAAACTTAAGAACCAAGACCAGTTTTCTTTGTTTTCTTTCCTGCAAACAACCCATGCTAATGGGAATATACAGTCATTTGCATCAATTCCTATAGCAACTAGCATTCCCCCTCCCCCCCACAATACATTCCCTTCAAAAAGTATCCGTTAATCCCAATTAAAGGCCTACACCCAGCTACAAAAGCATAATGCCTTCAAACCCCACATATATCACCTGGAATACACCATCCTCCTCATGTATTTTAATAATGCTGCCAGGATTAGACCTAAGCAATTCTAATTTGTAATTCCTTAATCTAGCAAATTGTTGCTTCTCATTACCATCTATCAATTTTTGTGCTAATGCCTTTGCCCTCCATGCTTTGGTCCAAGTTATATTGATTTCATAATTATCTTTAACAGTTTGAATGAAGCATTTCTAACTCCAATTAGGGTAAGCTCTAAATGAGTCTAGATACCTATTGGTAAGCCATTTAGAGATCACATGCCAATTATTATGATCCTTAGTACAATTTTGGACTAAGTTTCTTGTCTTCATTTGTATTGTTTCTAGATCATCATCGCATTTACCCAAATTTTGTTACTAAAACCCTAATGTTATAATGACAAACACACACAATCTTACTCCGACTGAAATGAAAAATATCAAAAGCCTCTTAAAGAAATGAATTTTTTTTGCAATGGGTGGGTGAAATGAAGAAATTTCTCTCAAAAATCTCTCTTTGTTGTTTGAAGGGTAGGTCTATTCTACAAAAATGAAGAAAGATGAAATGGCATTTTTTGGTGATGTGGCTCTTGTGAAGTGACGTGAATGACATGGCTGATGTGTCATGCTTAACTGGTAGAGTTTTTGGCAAGTTAGTTAATCTTGCCGGCCACATCGACAATTCTTCTCGAAATTAAGCTTGAAAATTTCAATAGAATATTTTAATTTGTACAATGACTTCAATAATGAAAAAAAATATATGTGACCATATTAGAATTCACCCTATAGTTTAAGGATCACCGGTGCAAATTACCCATTTAATTACTCATAGAGAATAAGAGAATAATTAAAATAATAAACAAAATAAAATTAAACATTAAATTAAACTTTATTGAAACTAAAATAATAAGTTTAAAAAGAAACTAGTTTAAAGAATTAGTTTGATAAAACTCAAGTTTGTCAATCTTCAACTTTTCCCTTACCAAATCTTTAAATGAAATTAAACTAAAAATACTTAACTTATACAAAAGACTTGAATAATACTTCCCCCTTTACAATGATCCAATCCTCTCTTATATAGAGGTTTAAATATGAGTTTAGGAAGATTTGGAAGTCCCCTAAAAGCTAGGAAAATCGTTGAAAATTAATTACTTTGAAATGGAACCAAACTAGGAAAATCTGCTAATTAAAAACCTAAAAAATATATAAAATTGGGCCCCTAGATATTGCATGGCCGTGCAATATGACCTGAACAATTGTGTACAATTTTCTCTTATAAATTTCAAAATGGTAGTCCCATAATTTTGTGCACAACCATGCAATACAAATTATGAAATCTTTGGCTTTTTAAAGTTTGGTGGCTTGTGAATTCATTTTCAACTTTAGCATTCAATTCACAATTTGACTCTTCCTTTCTTTCTTTCTTTTTATTTACTTATTGGTTTCATTTATGCTCTAATTTCATTTGGTCCAAACTTTTTAATTTTCTTTCACTTCCTATTTCAATTTAAATGAGTTACGAATTTTTATTTTGGTTGAAATGATTCTCGAATCTTTCAATAAACCTAAAAATATATAAAATCAACTATCAAAATAAAAGTAATTAAAAAATAAAATTAAACAAGTACAAATAATTTGATGAATTAATTTAACAAAAAAAACCCTCTATATTTCTAACATAATTTAGTCTTATCACACAATCATTATTAAGGAGTTTTTGGATATTGAATACAACAGTCGAAACACTTCCTACTCCTGTCCGAACTCCTTCTACTTTGTCTCCTCTAAGTGATGCCCACCAGGCTTCTTTTAGCTCTATCATTTCTACAGGTTTGTCTTCCTTAATAACTTGTTATATGTTTATGAGTGGTACTTTTTTACCATGTTTAAGTTATCTTGCTTGTCTATTGTTGGAGTTCCTTCATCAGAAGCAATTCCAATAACAATGGGAGTTGAGAATAGACTGGAATTCATAAAATCAGCCCTCGCCCGACATTTTTGCCTCAGTAGTGCCATAAAAGGAAGGCGTTATTCCTCTTTCTGAAATGAAAGTCAGGTACACTCAGAAACCGAGGTTGAGGCTAAGGCTTTGGCTTTACCAACAAAGAGACAAAGGATCACAGATGGAGGGCCAACATAGTGCTCAACTTATCATTCGGTAAAGAGGATCGGAGAGAGAGGCCCTTTAAGAAGTCAGGATTGAGGGGGTGAGGGTTAAAGTGATGGCATGGATTAACTGTTGTTGTTTAATTTCATAATTATGCAAATCAATTTTCATACTAGCATAAACATTAATCCCAAATATCTTAGAACTATATGATTTTCACAATATAAGAATAGATAAAAAAAACATACCTTGTTGATCCATTATAACTTGTTGTACGTAGAGATTGATGTTCAAATAGATTTCTCTCTCTTACCCTTAATCTTTATATTGATTCTAAATGAAAAAATAAAAATAAAAAAACCCTTTGAAAATGGTTAAGAGAGGTTCTATTTATAATTATAAACATTATGAAGCACCTTTTTATCAAAGTGTGCAACCTTTTGATTATAACTTTTCACCAAACTATGCAACCTTTAGAACATACTTATTCATTGACCTATAGAATTTAATACTTAATAATTATTAAACCTAATATATATGATTATAAATCATGTGGGCCAAAAATAAAATCTAACATTCTCCCACTTGGCCCATATGATATCATTCCAAGTTCAATAATAAACATAATACGCAAAAATAAGTTAAATCCTTATTCAAAAATGGTCAAAACATTAAATCACCATTAAGGAAGAGCTTATACGGATCATAGTAGTTGTATGTCATTTTATTGACATAGTCCCTTCCATGCATCACAATATTAGTTCTAAACTTAACATGATTAATAATGAGAGGTAACATAATGGTTCAACAATAATGTTTTTGTTAAAGACAAATCCTGTTAATAATCACATAACACCTTTATGTATATACACTAACATAAGAAAAACAAGATATATAAATTTATCAAAAACAATACTTAAATGAATTCAAAATGTCAATATATATAATGAACATAAACTTTAATATAACATTATTAATGGTTTTCAATAATACCCATTTGTTCGACATGTTCTTTAAATGTCTTTGATGGCAACCATTTAGTTAACGGATCTGCAACCACAAAATTGGTGCTAATATGTTCAATTGACACTCTTTGTTTTTGAACTTCTTCTTTTACGACAAAGTATTTTAATTCCATGTGTTTAGCACCTTTGAATACTTGTCATTTTTAGAAAAGAAGACTGTTGCGGCATTATCACAATAAATTTTCAGCGGCTTGGCAATACTGTCAATAATTTCAAGTCTTGAAATAAAGTTCCGCAACCATAAACCACGAACAATAGCCTCAAACCAACAATAGATGCATAAGGAATTTATTCCATTTGTTTACGTTCTAATTTATTCTTTGGACATTGCATAAGACTAAATTTATCTCCCTTCTGACTTGCAACTACACTTGCAAAACAGTTTTCCATTCTGAATCTCTCTAGAACTTTATTAATATATGCCTTCTGAGACAATCCTAATAATCATTGTGATCTATCACGATATATTTCAATCCCTATCACATAGGATGCCTCACCCATATCTTTCATTTCAAAGTACTTTGAGAGAAATTTCTTAGTCTCATGTAATAAGCCAAGATCATTTGCAGCGAGCAAAATATCATCAACATACAAAATTAGAAATATAAACTTACTCCCACTGACTTTCAAATATATACACCGATTAACAATGTTTTCCTTAAATCCGAAAGATATAATAGTATCATTGAACTTAAGATACCATTGACGGGAAGCTTGTTTAAATACGTATATTGACTTCTTAAGTTTACACACCATGTGTTCCTTTCCCTTAACTTTAAAACCCTCAGGTTGATCCATGTAAACTTCTTCCTTTAAATTTCCATTCAGAAAAGTAGTTTTTACATCCATTTGATGTAACTCTAAATCATAATGAGCCACCAGTGCCATAATAATTCTAAAAGAGTCCTTCTTAGATACAGGAGAAAAGATCTCTTTGTAATCAACACCTTCTTTCTAAGTGAAACCTTTGGCAACAAGTCTAGCCTTATATTTGTCGATATTGCCATTCGAGTCACATTTGGTCTTGAAAACCCATTTACACCCAACTCTTTTACAACCTTCAGGCAATTCAACAAGATCCCAGACTTTATTATGATCCATTGATTTCAATTCTTCTTTCATGGCGTCTATCCATTTAGTAGAATTAACACTTTCTATGGCTTGTGAAACACAAACTGGATCGACATCAACTCCAATGTCAAATTCTGACTCTTGTAAATAGACCACATAATCATCAGAAATAGTAGATCTCTTTTTGTCTTTGAGATCTCCTTAATTGTATTTCATATGGTTCATTTACTATAGGTTCATTGTTGGCAGCTTCATTGTGGAGAGTTTGGTCATTCATTTGTTGTTCTTGTATATTGTCATTTTGTTCAACAACTGTAGGAACAACACCCTGAGAAGAAGTTATAGGTAAAGGAATTTGTACCTTAACTTCTTGAATTTTCACTTTGTGTGGTTCTACACTCCCACTAATTACACCATTTTCAATGAACCTAGCATTTT
>CANXYC010953004.1:0-15019 GCA_948193065.1 Aleurites moluccanus
CAAGTTCCAAAATTAGTAAAATCTAGATTTTTCAAAATCTCATTCTTTACCAATCTTTCTATTCTTTCTTTGGATATATGACCCAAACGTTTATGCCACAAATAAGCAGAATTTTCATTAAGCATGCTTCGTTTTGAACCAATAATATTATGTGTAACATGCAAAGATTCAACAAAAATATCATTAAGTTTTATTCTATATAAACCATCAATAAGAAAACTCGATCCATAAAAGACAGAATCTCTATATAAAGAAAAATATCCTGAACCAAAATTAAAAGAAAAACCACATTTGTCCAATTTTCCTAATGAAACAAGATTTCTAGAAATTGAAGGCACATAGAATGTATCATAAAGGTCCAACTAGTATCCAGTGTCTAAGACCAGTTTGTAAGTTCTTATGCCTTCAACTGAAGCCTTCATGTGGTTCCCCATAAATAGAAAATCACTTTTTGGGTTTGTGGTTCGGATCGTAATTGGTAACATGAGTTGAAGCACAAGAATCTAGCCACCAAGTATTATTAGGAACTTCACTTAAATTTGATTCATAACATACAAAAAGTATTGAAAATACCTTTCTTTTCGAACCAAGCTCTTCGTTTATGACAATCTTTCTAATAATGTCCCATTTTCGTGCAAAAACGACATTTATCTGTCATTTGTTCCTTCTTTTTCAGCTTGTGAATCATTAGCAGACCCTTTCTTTTTCTTAAACCTTCTGGCTTTGTTTCCTTTAACCTCCTCTTTCTACTAGGTTAACAGAGTGACCCTTCTGACTCTTAAGTCTTGCCACCTCTTGTACGAGCCTACTGGCCAATTCATTAACATTCTACTTATCCTTTATAGTGTTGTAATTAATTTGAAATGGCCCATATTCAGGAGGCAAGGAGTTCAGAACAAACTGAACCAAAAATGAGTCCTCTACTGCTAAACCCAATGTCTTAAGCCTTACAACAATGTTCATCATCTCGATGATATGTTGTTGCATGCTTATTGACCCATTGTACTTCATGTCGTAAGCTCAGCCATTAGAGTACCAACGAGTGATTTGTCCGTAGAACGAAATCTTTCTTCCACAAAACTTATATATTTCTTAGCATTCTCAGTTTGTGAAATTGTAGTCTTAATGTTGTTAGCAATCGTCATTCGCAGAAACTTTAAGCATAATCTATTGCTTCTTTCCCATGCAGCATAATGTGACTTCTCAGCCTCACTGCTTGTATCAATAATAGCAACAAATTTTTCTTCAAGGAGAGCTAAATTGAGATCCAAAACCCCTAAGTGGAAATCAATTTGCTCTCGCCATTCTAAGAAGTTCATCCCATTAAACACAACAACAGATGATGCATATGAGTTAATTGCAATAACTGCAAAATATAACAAATAAAACTCACATTAATTATTTATAGATTAAAAATAATAAAAGTATACTATAGTTCACCTTTGGGTGAATACTAAAGCACACAATCATAATTTAAATGCCAACAATAGTCAATTATAGTAAATAATAATTTCCAATCAAACATACATGTCATCTTTGGATATACAAGTATATATGATTAAAAAATATTAATTTACTTCAATTATGTTCACTATTTCATAAAATAGTTAATTCACCTTTGGGTGAATTATTAAGGCTATAAAAAGCAAACATCATATTATCCAATTTATATACGAATAGGCATTTCATCAAATAATATGGATAATCGAACGTTATTTATTTATGAATGTCATCATAATAGTTTGGTCACTTTGGTGACTAACAAACAATAAACAAATATTCATGCATAAATTAACAAATTTTATTTTTAATGATACATTTGTAAAACAATAATATGGAAATTTAACAAATGCAATCAAATAAAATTTTTTTAATCAACTTTGTTCACATAAGAATTACTTATAATGTTTCACATTAATTATATACTTTACATAAAACATCAATATACAAACAACATAATTTTATTAACAACTTATCATGATAAATCATCATATGTATGCAAAAGATAAAATTAAAAGGAACAACATAATGTAATTGGTAAAATGGAGAAAACATAAACATATATACCTCCATGTCTTCTGCTTTTACATGTTTAAATAAAATATACAAACAACTGAATAATGCATAAATAGGCTCCTGTACACTTCAAAATATTTGATCAATCATGAAAAATAAGGCTACCACAAAATATAATAGAGGCTACTGAATCTATATATTACATATATAAAATATTAATCTTTAAAATTCATAAATGTCTAACATAATTTAACCACAATAAAAATTTACATTATAAATAAATAAATAAAAATATTGATTGTTTATTCATAAACAGTAGCATGAAATCCATAATCACCAATCATATTCTCTTAATTTTAATATGATAACTATATATATATATATATATATATATATATATCTATATATATATAGACACACACACACACACGTATGTACATATGCTATTCAATTTTGAAAACAGTTGTCAATTTGTAAAAGAACAATACCACCAAAAAGCTATTGTTCCTTTCATCGTCATTTTTTTTTAATTGGCCGAAACCATAAAATCTTCACTGTATATGTAAAACTTTCATTGATTATACAATTTTATTATTCTGTAACTTTATCAATCAATGAAAACATAATTATATAATAATTTTCATAATTTATAATCAACAAAATATAAATTAATAAATTTATATATCTTCAAAACCGTGGGCTCTGATATCACATGTTAAATTTTCTAAATTTAACATACATAATTTAGGATCGATAAAATTGAAGAAATAATAATACTTAAATTCTTTGTACCTTTATCAGTAGCCATTACAGATGAAGAAGAAGCCATGATCTCCAGCAATTAAGCAAATTTCTCACTCTTGTTCTGTTTTTCTTTCTATTTTAGTTTAGATGAAAAATAACATAAAACTCTTTCAGAGAGAGTGGATGACCTGTGTTTTTTATCTTAAAAAAAAAAAACAACCACTCTTATCATATCCATCGAGTAATAGAGTGGTTCCTAAAAATAAGAGATATGAGATCATACTCTTATCATATCCATCAAGTGATAGAGTTGTTTTTAAAAATAAGAGATATGGGATCATAGATTGATAACTTCCTATTTTAAATAAGTCATTTAAAGATAATTTTTTATTTATCTTATACTATATTCTAATATAAGTGTGTAAAATTCTATTCCATATTAGTGGAAAATTAAAATATTCATAATTTATAACATTATTAGATTAGATTTCATGTGCAAATAGAATTTATATAAATTTAATTACCAAATTATTACTTTGATTGCTTTTATAGTCTATTTTATTGATTTGAATAATAAAAATTTAAATTAAGATATGAATTATTTTCATTATATTAATTTTTTTTATGAGATTTATTAAATTTTTATTCGATTAATTAATTTTTTTTATTTCATTAAATGCTTAATATTTGATATATAGCACACAACCATGTGTTCAAGAATAATAATAATCATATGCAATGCATATGTGAATTTGACTAATATATTGTAAAATCATAACCATCTTTTGATAAATTAAAGATAGATTATAATTTAAATTTCTATTCAGGTAACATAATTTGATCCTTATATGTAACTAATTATAAAATTTAAAGATACATATCTAAATTTTAAAAATATTAACCATACACATCCGTTAGAGTCACAAAATACTAACAATAGAGTAATTAAGAAATAGAGTTTTCAGAATGACATCATAACCTCCCTTTATCTAAATTTTTAAATTCTAATGAGATAAGGATATATAAATAGAGCAGAGGATAAGAAAATATAAATTGAAGGTGGATATAAACCAACCCTATCAACTCGTATTATAGTATTAACAATTAATCTTTCTTTTAGTTGCTTGTTTTACTAGTTATATAATTTTATTTAGTATTGATATTATTGAAATTGAAATTATTTTTTATAAAATAATTATTTTGAACATATTGAAACTAAGTATTAATAGATTTTTTATACACAGAAGCATAGCCTTATTATAAGTGTGTATTTCATTGGCAATAAAATAAAAAATTAATTTTCTCTCTTTAATACTAAAAAAAAAAGATAATAAATTTCTCGATTGTCATATTTGAGTCTCATTTTATATATATTTAAAAGATAATAAATTTCCCGATTGGAAAATAAATTTATGTTTGAGTCTTATTAATTATAAAAAATAAATAAAGATTCAAATTAACTAACAAATCTCATCATTCATTGAGATAAATCTATATATGCAAATTCAATCTTCTGAAAAGGTCAAATAATGGTAATTCAGTCTTCAGTTGGACTAGTCTTTGGTCCAATTTCCAGTGCACAATAGAATAAAAAATTGTGGGAAGAGTACAACCCTAGAAAATTAAATTAATGAATTCTAGTGCAAATTTGAAGACCCATTATCAACAATGGCTGAGTAATAGATCCCCTCCCAATGCCCTTTTCTCTGGGTTCTTTCTAACCAATTTCTTTTTGGCTTCTGTGAGCAAAAAAGAACCTATGCAATTTTAAAAAAAAAAATTTGCTAGATTTATAATGATATAACACATAAAACAAAAAGAAATAAGCTAAGCCCAAGGCAATAATTAAAAAAATAATATTCATTGTCTCCTCATTACCTCTTTACACCTTCTTTTTTAGCACTTTGCTTAATATTAATATTATAATTCCAAAACTTTACAGATCCAACCTATACATTAGATTCCCTCTTCTAAACTGCTTGTTATGAGACAGAGAGAAAGAGGGGTTTTGATTTTTGATTTTTCAGTTTTGAAGAGTTTGAGCAAGTGTTTCCAACTAGAAAAATGCAAATTTAAGGTAATTTAAATGGTTCTCAAGAAGTGTTTTTATTCTATTTTTTTCTAATCAATGAAGCAATTCCTAACTATGGTTTTAATGTTGATCTATTAATTTTAGAGTAAAAGAAAAAGAAAAAAAGAAGAAGAGGCTTGAATGCTTCCCATCTATAAGCATAAGCATTCATGTATGGACAAGAAGGAGCTATTCTCTCTTGTCAATAGCTATTTAGTCAAATTCACTCTCAAGAGGCAGAAAAAAACAGTTATATGGCTCTGACTGAGAGGCCCCCACCATGAGAGGTGATACATGTATCACATCACATGCAGATTTCTTTTGTATAATAAGCATTACTTACTGTTGCATTCAT
Source organism: Aleurites moluccanus (assembly GCA_948193065.1). Classification (NCBI taxonomy): domain Eukaryota; kingdom Viridiplantae; phylum Streptophyta; class Magnoliopsida; order Malpighiales; family Euphorbiaceae; genus Aleurites; species Aleurites moluccanus. Next base: position 5,187 of record CANXYC010953004.1, read on the forward strand.
CTTCTTTTCTGGCAAATATAGTCTTTAGGCAGAACCACTCGCTAAATTAAATGTATCTGTCAGCTTCAGTGGAAGCAAACAAGAGAATTTGGAGAAAGAGCTAAAGCTTCTCAGCCAAAAACGGTTCTTGTGAAGATAATAATGGAGCCTCTTTATCACCTTTCAGTCGGAGACATTATTCAAAGTACACCATCCACAGCTTTCTAGAGGAGAATAATTTGAAGTTTAGCTTTCTAAGAAGAATCAACTGAGATCTACTGCAGAAATCAAGATTTTAAAAGCTTCTTCATTCATGGCCATGGATGATCAAGAAGCATCACTGACTGGTAAACTTCCTCAAGAACCTGAACCGCCACCTGCCCTCGCCATCAAGATTTCAACTTCTTGCAGCAAAACTGGTAAAGGCATCTTAAATCCTCTTGCTTCTTCAAATTCAGATTTGTCTTCTCCAAACTTAAAGAACAAAATTGAATCCTCCCCTTATATCTCTACTTCCCTTATATCTCCACCATCATCAGCATTTGTTTCAGCTTTGCAATCACCATATGTATCACCTAGAGCCATAACCCCAAAACCCCACGAGAACCACCCAGCTCCACCAGAGAATCCAACACAATTCACTCACCCACCATCACCACCAGTCTCATCATATCGTGATTCACAATCAGATGATATACCAAGCAGCTCCTACACTCCCCCATCAGACATATACGAATATTCAGATGATCCGGCTAATGCAAAGCTCAAGTACGTGACCCGTGTTCAAGTCCCAGATCCTGCCCCACCACGCATCTCCTTCTCGTTTCCTGTCCCTCGTATTTCTTTTAAAGTCTCTGTTTCCCCTGCTTCCAATGCCAAACTCAGGAGCTGTGATGTTTATATTGGCTTCCATGGCCAGAATCCTAATCTTATTCGCTTTTGTAAATGGCTTAAATCTGAATTGGAGCTTCAGGGTATTGCTTGTTTTGTTGCTGATAGAACCAAGTACTCTGATCAAAGCCATGAGATTGCAGACAGAGTTATCTGTTCAGTCACTTATGGAATTGTTGTGGTGACTAGCTCTAGCATTCTTAACCATCTGAGCTTAGAAGAGATTAAATTCTTTGCTCAGAAGAAAAACTTGATTCCACTTTTCTTTGGCACTGAACTTTCTGAGATCATGGGTCTTCTCTACTGCAATTCAATAGATAAAGAGTGCAAAGAAGCAATTGACGGACTGTTGAAGTCTCATGAATTGAAGCTGGAAGCCAATGAAGGTAACTGGAGAAGCTGTGTAGCTAAAACTGCTGGATTATTAAGAGCTAAGCTCGGGCGAAAGAGTGTAGCTGAGCAAGATGTAGTAGAAGGATTTGATGAGCTTCCATTCTCACGAAACAGATTTTTTGTGGGTAGAGAGAAAGAGATGATGGAGATTGAAACAGCCTTATTTGGATGTGCGGATAGCCCTGAACAAAAGTACGCTGTACCAGTCATAAAAGGAGAATCCAGTGGGCAATATGAGGGCCTTGCAAGTGAAGAAAGTGAGACAGTCACCTTCCAAGGGGGGAGATATATTAATTTGGAATTGGGAGGCAAGTGTAAAGAACCAGCATTAGAGGCCAGGGTAGAACCAGCTATGGGAAGGAATTCATTGAAGAGATCAAAATACAAGAAATCGAAAAGTGGCAATTATAAGAGCCTAAGCAGTAGCAGTGTGTTTTGTATAAATGGTATGGCAGGCAGTGGAAAGACAGAGCTTGCACTTGAATTTGCATATAAGTATTCTCAGAGATATAAAATGGTCTTGTGGGTTAGTGGGGAAGCTCGATATTTCAGGCAGAACATACTGAATCTCTCACTCAATTTGGGATTGGATGTGAGTGCCGATGGTGAAAAAGAAAGAGAGAGAATTAGAAGCTTTGAAGAGCAAGAATTTGAAGCATTCAAGAGAATCAAAAGGAAGCTGTTCCTAGATGTGCCATATTTGCTTATTATTGACAATCTTGAGACGGAAACAGAATGGTGGGAAGGGAAGGACTTGTACGATTTGATTCCAAGGAACACTGGAGGGTCACATGTGATTATCACAACTAGACTACCCAAGGTAATGAATTTTGACATGATGCAGCTTCCACCATTGTCATTATCAGATGCAATGGTCTTGATGAGTGGAAGAAAAAGAAAGGAATACTCGAGTGAAGAGCTAGAATTTCTTCAGAAATTGGATGAGAAATTGGGAAGGTTGGGTTTTGGTTTGTGGGTGATTGGATCACTTCTTTCAGAGCTTTCAATCTCTCCATCTGCACTTTTTGAAGCGGTGAATCATGTTCCACTAGAAGATGATTCTGCGTACTCCTATATAAGCATAAATGATGAGCAATACTGTCAAAACAATCCTTTCCTAATGAAGCTTCTATACTATTGTCTCATTGTCTTGCAGCAAACCAATGGGACAAAAAACCTTCTTGCCTCAAGAATGCTTCTTGTGGGTGCTTGGTTTGCACCAGCACCCATTTCAGCAACTTTGCTAGCAACAGCAGCTAAGGATATGCCCGCTAATGGAAATAGATTTAAAAAACGGACCAAATGCCTAAGATTTGCGTTTGCCTGCTGGTCTGGTTGTGGATTAGCACCCCAAAGTGAAGAAGATTCAGCCATTCTTCTTGTTAAACTAGGACTAGCACGAAAAGCCAACAGACAACCTGGTTGTTGGATTCAATTTCACCCCATAACTCAAGTTTTTGCAAGAATAAAAGGTCTGTCAGCTGCCAAGGCCACAGTACAAGCAGTAAGGAAAATTGATAACCCATTAATAAACTCTGATCATTTATGGGCATCCGCATTCCTTGTGTTCGGATTCAAATCTGAGCCCCCACTTGTCCAACTAAAGGCAATTGATATGGTTTTGTATATAAAGAAGACAGCACTCCCACTAGCAATTAGAGCCTTCACTACCTTCTCGAGGTGTAATTCAGCAATGGAGCTTCTAAAAGTGTGCACCAATGTGCTTGAAGAAGTAGAGAAGTCATTTGTATCACAAATACAAGACTGGTGCCATGATTCACTTTGTTGGAAGAAGAAAATACAAGGTCATCAAAGGGTGGATGAATATGTGTGGCAAGATGTTACCTTGTTGAAGGCTACGCTGCTTGAAACCAGAGCAAAGCTGCTGTTGAGGGGTGGGCATTTCGATAGTGGCGAAAAATTATGCAGAACTTGTATAAGCATCCGAACAGTAATGCTCGGCCACAGCCATGCTCAAACTTTGGCCGCGCAAGAAACACTAGCAAAGTTAGTAAGGATGAGAAGCAAAATATGATAGCTCTCTTATAGTATTGGGGAGCTCAGTTTTGTTTAAATTGTAATCATTTTAGTTAGAAATATAACCATAAATTTGCTTATGAGTTAGTTGTCTCTCCCTCTGAACATTACCACTTCAAGTTAACATCAATTTGATAACATTTCATTTCTGATACTTATAAGATAAGATATCAAGTTAAGAAAGTTCCATTGATTCTTTGAATTCATTTTCACATTCAACCAACCAAAGGTAAAGGATCATTTATGGGGTTGAAAAGGACAGCCAGGAAAAAACAAAGGAAATATGGTAGTTGAGAATAGTTAATTTATTTGTCTGAATCTGAAATCTGAATGATTCTAAGTGCAAAGGTCCCATTAAGGATTGAGGCACATGGGGGTGTCTAGTCTACAATGAAAGCTCAATAATCTATAAGATTCAGCAATATTCTGAATAAGTTGATACAAATAGGCAATTACTTTCTGATGTTGCATCAATATACATCCCAACCTAATTCTAAATGCATCATACTAAACAGTGAAATTTAGGAATAATAATGGGTGGCGTTTGAAATGGATTTCATAAAATTCGAATCAGATCCGTTTAATAATAAAAATATCCATCCCACTTTGGATCATGTCAGATCGGATAATTGGATGAGACGGGTCAGATTAGGTGTATTTATTTATATATTTTTCATTTTTTAAATATATATATATATTTTTTCAAATATCCATACAATATAATTTATATTTCATATAAAAAATAACTATAAATTAAAAAAATATATAAATTATATATAAATAAAATACTATATATATATATTTATATATATAATAGGATCGGGTTTAGGATTGGTATTACCATTACCCGAACCCATCACGGGTATAAAATAAAAAAATCTTCACCGCCCCATTTAATAAATGAGTCGGATATTACATGCTTCATTCGAATTGAATCAGGTCAAATATTCACAGATTGGGCCAAAATTACCTTCTCTAGCGAAACCTCCTATTTCTAAAAGTAATGCAAGCATTGGAACTGAAGTCAAACAATCTTTAAGCTTCTGAAAGCTTACTTCATACTCATCAGTCCCCTCATACTTTGTTTGCTTCCTAGTTAACTTAATGGGAGGAGCTATTATTTTAGAGAAGTTTTTAACAAATCTTCTGTAATAGCTGGCCAAACCCAAAAAACTATGAAATTATGTAATATTAGCAGGTCTAGGCCAACTAGACATTGTCTCCACTTTCTTAGGTTCAACTTGGATGCCATCTTTTTCTATAATGTTTCCTAAGAAGCAAACACTGTTTAGCCAAAACTCACTTAGATAATTTGGCATACAATTGATGTTCCTTTAACATTTGCAATACTAATCTTAGATGCTTCTAATGGTCAAATTGGCTCTCGGTATGAAGACTATGAAAAAATTATCCAAGAAATATTTGAAAACTTAATTCATCAAATCCATAAAAGCTATCGGGACATTACTCAATCCAAAAGAAGGTACAAGGAATTCATAGTGCTCGTACCTTGTCTTGAAAAATGTTTAGACACATCTTCCTTCCTTAGCATTAGCTAATGTTACCCTTACCGAAGATCAATCTTTGAGAAGTGAGTCAAGTGACTAGCACCTTGCAATTGACTAGAGAGATCATAAATTCTCGTAAGAGGATACTGATTCTTGATGGTCATCTTATTCAACATCTATCATACTCGAATAGGCATCCCATGTACCTAAGATCATTAAGAAAGCCATGAACTCCTAATTCACACAATCATCCATATCCTAAGATATTAAGGAATTATACTTAACCAACTGTTAACATCACTTTTGTGGTTTATCTCCTTATAAATATTCATCTTCACATATGGCACAATGAGTTAAGTGTTAATTGAATCCTTAATTCAATAAAATCCCATAATGTTTTGCCACACTTTATTCTCCATATCTCAATAAAATTTTAAACAAATTCCAATTTTATCACAACTTATAAAATGTGAGTTTTAGGATCCTACCAAGAACACCAACTTATATCTTGTATCTTAAATATTGTATGATAAGAACCTCAAATTCAAATGATTTCATTATTCTCACCTCTCACAAAATTTACCCAAATACACATCTTAATAATATCTCACCAAACTCAATAACTCTTTGAACAATAATATCCATCATACATCTAGCATTTATTGCCTTGTATCACATAGCCAAAATCATATCCAATGTTAACCCTAAAACTACGAATATTAATACTATCTTTATGCTATCACAGTCTCCACAATTTCACTTCTTTTGAAATGAAACAAGGTTACGTCAACCTATCATTACTAAACCATCAAATATCTAATGCCTTGTGTCTTCATATAACATTGCATATTGGGATATCATAATTCCATGCCAATTTATCATAGTTTTAAGGAATATTAATCTGAAGTATAAATACTTTCAAGTTTATTAATTTCACTATTCACCTTAAGCAATATAATATGCATATCATTAATTCTAAATCCTTGCATGGGTAAATTAGACTATAAAATTTTTACATCATATGGCCAAGGTCAATCCTAATATTCTTCCCAAAATACAAGTAACAATACTTTGGATACGTCATTATTATTTCCATCATTCACTTCAATTATATATTAAAAGAGAGGAACACCTTAATTTTAACCATATAAAAGTTTCTTGACTCACTCATCTTCATGCTAAGTGTAGCCTAATAAAGAGTTTTATCATCTCATAAAATAAATATCATCAGTGGCGCAATATGTGCACACATGTTCATAAGTAGAAAATATGACTCAACTTACCCTAAATCTTTCATTGACAAACCATCTTAGATATCCTATCACCATATAACTACATATATATTGGAAGTTCCTAATTTCAAATCAATTCTTCATAATCTTATGGAATCTCAAACCAATAAACAAACATTCTTAAATCCTTTATCATTACTAATTATCTTAAATATTTCAGGGTTCAATCATTCTCGTCATTTCCAAACTTACTCTCACTCATATTATAAGTCATATCTAATTCTGACTTCCACTGGTAAGAGTAATGATACTAGTTGTCATTCTTCTAATAAGAATATATCAAACGTCACTGAGTATAAATAATTATCAGATGATAATAGACAAACACATTCAAACTATCAAAACATAAAAATACACTTTATGATTAATCATTCCATCCTTAATAAACAGTTAACTTCGATTTAGAATATCATTATCATTTCCCAATTACCATTATTATGATTTCTCTATCCATAGTCCTAAATTTTTCCTATAACAAATCAATTATTCCTCTTAAATGTTTTAAAATACTAGTCATGCGATATAGGATTAACACAGATAGAAATATAGTATTAATTGACAGAATTCAAGTAACGAATATTATGAAAAAGAGATATATATGCATTTTTCATTAGAATGTGCATAGGAAAAACACAAAATGAGACCCCATTTATGTAAAATTTAACAACATTTACTTAACAATCCTCATACATTTAACCTAATCACATATTTTTTAGAATAAAACTCATAACTATTCAATGCTCTTACTAAAATACCTATGCACTAGTCTCCGAATAGATATAAAAACTATGTTGTCTTGAAAACTCTACTATACACATCTTTATAAATACACTTACATACCATTAGAGGCCTAATCATTTCTAGAAAGTGGTTTCATTGTTTAGGCTCTTGGAGGCATCAACATGAGATGTTTAGTATTTATATATGAATAACGCAAATATGCAAACATCAAAGGGAAGACTTACAATTGATATAAAGGAAATTTTATGCTCCATGGTGTCACACTTTCTATGACTTAGGATAGTCTATACTAGACTACAAATTTTGCTCTGATACCATTCTATCACATTCCAACTTAGGGGATATGACTATTCCAGGACATGGGTAAGTTTAAGGTTACCAACAACTCATAAAACCCTGGATTACAAACAAATTTTAGAAATTTGGCATAGTAGTGACAGAGTCTGGACTTGACTCCAAGATCACAACTTGTAGAATATAACTCTTTTATATCCATAATTCTCATTCACCACTCATAATGCATCATAAACCGTGAAGGATATTACTTATGGTAACCCTTAGCCTCTAAGGCATTAATTTTTGTCACATGATCTATAAATGTCATACGTTCTGTTTAATAAATAAATATATTTTTACTAATAATACATAACATTCATAATCATCTCCAAATCATATATAATCCTAAAAAAGACCATTATGTAGCAGCTAGATAACTAATACTTCAAGTATGAAAATTGTAATATCTGTCATTTTGTAGTATTTTTATTGATTTTGTATGTTTGGAGAACCTATTAAAATTTTTAATAAGAATGTTGAGAATTTTAGAAATTTCTATTTGGATTGCTGCAGGATTTTGTGACGATCATTTCATGTTCTTAAAGATATAATTTGTTAAAGTGTAAAACATGAAAGTTGTTAATTTATATCTTAGCTATAATTATGTAAAATTGTTTGGCAAAATTCTGTGTATGTGATGAGTTGTGTCTATTTGAGTAAGGCTGGTCTGATTGAGAGTTTCTGCAGGGATGCAGTGTCTGTTTGGAATGACTGGGAATGACTGAGGCAGAATTAACTAAAGTTGTGAACATGAAAAATGTTCCTTTGTATGTTGAGATGATGACTGTAAAATTTCAAAATTTTTGAATAATTATATCTCAGTGGAGAGTGATTTATATCAAGGTTATTCGGTTAGATTTTGGGACAGGAGTCTGGGTGACTTTTGGAGAGTCACTACGGTCTGTGTGTTGAATATTTTTTATTTGAAATTTTAATAGGTTGTGCTCCTGTATGTTGATTTTAAGTGATAAAAAGAATTAGTGAGTTTGGATATTTGTAGCTAATTTGCGAGCTGGCTAAGTGTGGGATGTTCAGGCAGGAGTTTAACTTAGAAGAATTTGTTGTGGCGAGCCAGCATAATGCGAGGAGGCATTTTATGGAATGGCAATGCGAAGTGGCGTAGTGGCGAAGTTAGTTTGCCGAAGTGGTAGTTGGCGAAGAGCTTTGGCTAAGAGATTTGGCGAAGAGCTAAGGCGAAGAGCTTTGGCGAAGAGGATTTGGTGAAGAGCTAAGGCGAAGAGCTTTGGCGAAGAGCTAAGGTGAAGAGTTTTGGCGAAGAGGATAAGGCGAGGTGACATTATGCGAAGAAAGAATGTGCGAAGTGGCAGTTCGCGAAGAGGTGAAGAAGCATTGCCAAGGTGGCTTATGCGAGGAAGAGTTGCGAAGAGAGTTTGGCGAGGCAGCATGTGCGAGGTAGCATTGCCTGATCAAGTTTGGCGAGCTGGAAGTGTAAGCTGGGAATGCAAAGTGGGAATGGCGAACTGGCTTAGGCGAGGGAGCTTTGCTGAGGCAGTTTGGCGAGCTGGTTGGCGTGTTTCAGGGGCAGTAGTCTATTTAACCCCAGCACCCTCAACAACGATTTTCACGATTTTTCCCTTCTTCCTTCTTTCGTAAATTCAGTATTTTTCTCAGATTTGTTCTATTTTATATTCTAAGGCATTAATACTCAGATTAATGCAATAGACTTCTAGATTAGTCTATATTAAGGCAGAATCATCAGATTTGAGCAGTATTTGCAGAAATCTCAGTTTGAAGGAAATAAAGTAAATTTTCTTCCTAAGTTATTTTCTTTGGATTTATTTAAGTTTATGGGTTAGAATAATTAATTCTGAGTATGCAGAATTTATTTCTAGTGATCTGAAATTATTAATGGTAATTAATGTGGGGGGAATTTGGAGGTTGAGACTTCCATGAACAGTAACTCCGAAAATTTAATGCAAATTAAATGCAGTTTTTCTTTAAGAGATAAATGAAATTATTGTTAGGAATTAAGAATAGGGATTCTAAAATAATTAATTATTAGAAAATCATGTGAATATTATTGGTTTGGAGAAATCCTAATTTTTGTATATTTGGAAAATTTCTTAGGAGAAGAAATTCGGAATTGATTGAGGAATTAATTGAGCAGAATTCTAAGAGGAATTAAGAGAAATTTATGTAAAAAAGTAAGTATGAACATTTTGTTTGATTATTGTTTCTTTGAAATTAAGTAACCAAGTATTCTTACAATTGATTATTCTATTGTATGTATTTATATACTGGTATAATGAAAACAGCTTGATCAACCTTTTTGGATCAAGTCCATTTGTTCTTGCTTGCAAACCCGATTTGAATGATGTTACATGATGATGGTCTTATGACCAATATGCTTCTTATGATTTTGAAACCCATGACCCATGGATAGAACGCTCGTCCCAATGAGAGTAAATTCATTGGTCCATTGTGCACTTTGGGAGCCCAGCCGATAGGGTTTTTATCGGTGTTCCACCTAGAGGGGGCCAGGAGCTCTAGGGGCATGCCTGGCCAAGCATGTGTGCACGTTGAGGTAGCAAGGCTACCGATACGTATGTTATGATATGTGATCAGTTCTACCAGATGAGATTTGATAATGCCATTCCTTGTGGGCATTCTATGTTCTAAATATGAACCATGATTT